>JBBPBX010020938.1:24091-42870 GCA_038048925.1 Garcialebias charrua | reverse complement strand
AACCGGACTGAAAAACTTCAAAGACTTTGTTTTCAGTTAAGAACTGATTTAACTGAATAGAAATGAGTTTTTCGAGGATTTTGGACATAAAGGGGAGTCTTGATATTGGTCTGTAATTTGCGCAGGCGGAAGGGTCAAGACCGGGTTTCTTTAATAACGGAGTGACCACTGCATGTTTGAAGGCATCTGGGACCACACTTGTAGCAATGCTACTATTCAAAATATTAAGAACAGAGGGCCCCAGCGATGGCAGAACCTGTTTGAACAATGATGGGGGGATGGGATCAGCGGGGGAGCCTGAAGGTTTCATGTGACCAACAGCTTTGGACCAATGTGGACCAAGCTCTGACACCGGTCGTACAGGGACCTAACAGCCCATATCAAAGGACCTGGTACCCCATACTCCCGGAGTACCCCCCACAGAACCCCCCGAGGGACGCGGTCGAATGCCTTTTCCAAGTCCACAAAGCACATGTAAACTGGTTGGGCAAACTCCCACGCACCCTCCAGGACCCTGCTGAGGGTGTAGAGCTGGTCCAGTGTTCCACGACCAGGACGAAAACCACACTGCTCCTCCTGAATCCGAGGTTCGACTATCCGACGGACCCTCCTCTCCAGAACCCCTGAATAGACCTTACCAGGGAGGCTTAAGAGTGTGATCCCCCTATAGTTGGAACACACCCTACGGTCCCCCTTTTTGAATAGGGGAACCACCACCCCAGTCTGCCAATCCAAGGGAACTGCCCCCGATGTCCACGCGATATTGCAGAGTCGCGTAAGCCAACACAACCCCACAACATCCAGAGCCCTAAGGAACTCAGGGCGAATCTCATCCACCCCTGGAGCCCTGCCACCGCGGAGCTTTTTAACCACCTCGGTGACCTCAGCACCAGAGATTGGAGAGCCCGACCCAAAATCCCCATATGATCATATTGTTGTAATAAACAAGTAGAATAGAAAAATGAATGCATAAAATATATTAAAGAAGAGATTATGGGTTCTACGGGTACCTAACAAGACAAAAGCTGCAGCGTCTCTTGCCATCTGAAGCTGGTGTGGCCAGGCAGGACTTTACAGCCTTCACTGCCATCAGTTCTGTCCAGAAGTGGTTTGACTTCTCAGAGGAAAACTGGCTCTTTCACCTTCAGCCCCTCTCTCTGGCATCTGGAAAAATATCCTTTGAGGAAGTGGAGAAGATCACTGAAAGTCTTCACCTGGTTGGCAGGTAAAAATTCAATAATTTCCAGTGTAGTGGTGAACCATGTTTAATTATTGATAGTTATAAACAAAAGTGTACAATTGACACGTACAAACCAGATGACACTCTTCCATACGCGTCCAGCTAAGATATCATCACACCTCCAGCAAGCAAACAGCGGCTCCTTTACCTTAAGACGTCCGCCTCGGTTCTGGTAAAGAGCTGTGATCAGCTTTGGACTGACGAGTCGTCGGTCCCGCAAGTCCAAGCTGGACTCCACACGTGTTTACCTTGTCGGTGTCGGTGATACTCGCTTTCGTCGGCAGAAGCCGTGGCAGTCGTGGCTTTTTGGCTCAAGATAACTTATTCCAGGAAGGAATAACAAAGTTTTGAGCTTACGCTCATTCGAAGTGGGCTCATAACAGCAGGTTATCAGTCCCAGCTGGATGACGAAGGTCGTTAGCTCTTGACCAAGCGTACCCCAGCCCTTTGGGAAGGTTCACATCTCTTTTGAAGCTCCCAGCAAACTCTCCCGTTCCAGCAACAGCTTAGAACTTAAAGAAGGATCAGAGAGGAGAGAAACTTGTCTCTTTTTCATTGGTCCACTTGTTATCACTATTCAAGGTGAAATTCAGCGCAGAGAAGGAAATTGTTTAGGAAAAGTATCTGAGTGAGAGACTTTCAGACGCTAGATGAGAGTTTTAGCTTAAACTCGACAAAAACAATTTCAGTGTAAGTCAGTTTGACATTTTAGCTGAACTTTGACACCTTTTCACTTGCAGAAATGACACATTGATGTTTCACATTTAAAGAATAACAGCATATAACATATATCATGAAAATGGCAAAAGTTATTCTTTTGATCACATCAGCCTAAAATCAAAGATAGAAATAGTCTCTTTTGGTGACTATATTCTCAGATTACAACTAATGGAATGATTTTGTGGTAAATGTCTTGCTTTACTGAGAGGTCAGTAAAGGTCATCTCTGGAACAGTTCAAAAGCACACAGGTGTATCAAAGTGGACACGTCCATGTCCATTACATCTCCCCCCTTTTGGAAGTCATCGCCAGTCCTTGGGGATGAGGTCCAACACGAAAGGAAACCTTGAACTGTCTCTGATCTTGAAGTAAACCAGCAAGTGGAAAAGAAAAATCAAATTATAATCCCATAAAGTTTTTTTTGGAACTTCCATACTGTCCGGAGGTAATCCCATTGCGAAAAGCTTTAAATCCCTTGGAAAACGGAGTCTGTGATCCTTTGGAAAACAAAGTCTTATAATCCACAGCGGTAATTCCACAGCAGTAATTCCACAACGATTAGTTTTGTTGATTGATCAGCAACAATTGTTTTCATAATCAGCATGTAGAGGGGATCCCTCGATTGACGCAGAGGAGGCGACCCTTGGATGAAGGTTGAAGACCAAGCGTTGGAGCTGCAGGTCCCCACATCGAAGGTTGTTGGCTGGTTGGTTTCCAGTCAGTGCCACTCTGGTTCTATGTGTCATGCAATTATGTGGTTTTTTAGGTGGGCTTATGATTGGGATTTTACATTAGGCCTTACCTATATGCACCTGGTATGTAAGCTATCATGGTTTAGATCAGCTACAATTACCAATTAAGGGGTGGATCAATTCTGCAAAATTAGATATAGGGATTTGTACCTATAAAATTTTGGAGGGCTTCTGTAACGAAGGCCTCTAATTCCAAACTATTCCTCCATTCATTACTTAGTTTAGGTTAAACTAAAATAGAAAAATGAAATATAGTTTGATCTAAATGTCTGTTGTCTTTTAGACGAACGACGTAGGATTTGGTATTCCTAATAAATTTTGAAGTCTATGGCGAGACTCATCAAAATGAATAGATAATCTAGAATAGAAACGATCGAATCGGTTCAATTTAGAAATTGTGAGACCAGTGTAGTTTATGGTACCTTGAGTAGCTTTAAACTACATTGACTCTTCGACGATTGAGATTTAACAAAACGAACTGCATGTTGGCATAGTTAAATCCATATCATTCATTAACCAATGTTAATACAAAACCTTTTTGGCTGGGAGTGTTCAGAACCAAACAATATCTCAACTAATGACAACAGTAATGACTAAACAACAAGGAAACAACGTTTCACTGCTTCGACACACTCTTGTCGTCAGATTCCAAAGTGCAACACACAAGAAAAACAGGTCTCAACTTTATGACCGAGGTCAAATTAAATCTCGTGGATTTAAACGGTTGTTAAGGTTAGTTTTTTGTTGTGGGTTTTAGGCTTAGCGTTTCTAAGTTCAAATTGGACAATGCGACTTATAGGGTGGGAAATATGGTAGTTTAAACCTGATTAGTTTATTTACTAACTTGTGTTTGGACGACCTTATTATCCCATGAAGTCGGTGAGTTTGTGAGATCTTTGTCTTTTGTGGAGTCATTGAACGCCTTGTAAGGTTTGATCTGATTTCGATGTACCCATTTAGCAATTGGCTCTTTGCGGCCTTTGCTGATTTTGATTTCGTAGACGACTGAGGACACTTTGTCTGTTATCAGATGAGGTCCAGTCCACCTGGGCATTAGTTTGCGGGCGAGAGTTCCGGTCTCGGACCCTCCTTTCCCGGTTGCTGGAGCGAACGTATAGTACCAGACTCTGTCTCCCACTTGGAGTTCATTATGAGAGGCCTTCTGGTCGTAGTACGCCTTGCGTCCTTCAGCGGATTTTTCCAGGTTTTTCTGGGCGAAAGCAAAAGTGTTTCTGAGGTGTACATTCAAATCTTTGTCTTTGGCATGGCCTAACATCACCCCCCTTTGGTCATGGGGGACCACGAACATAGGTGAGGACGTCCGTCCATGGGCACACGTTAGGATGCCATTGTTTAGTTTAAGCTGTTCGCGCAGCTGAGAGTAGACGGTACACAGGAACCTTATAGGTTTCGGCCAACGTATCTTCTTACGTTTACCTCTTTCCGTGTAATTTAGGTGCGTCTCAAACGTCAGTGCAGTCGCAGGCGTGTCTGATTTGTCAGTCTGCGATGGGTCACTGTCGTTGTTGTGTGAGTTTGCCCCCCCTTGTTTGATGAGGGGTTCTCGAAATCTGTAACAATGATGTCCAAGTGACTGTCAGCCTCTGGTTGACTGTCATTCTCTGGACTCAGATGCCCTTGAACCAAGGTTTCATCGAAAGCTTGGTTGATTGCCGAATTACCTGTCCCAGAGGACAGTACAGCGTCTTCGGTGTGGGATCCTTGGATCTCCACACCTTTCACTACCTGTGGTAGGCAGTGGTCAGGGAGTGCTGAATGTGTCAGCTCACAGAGGAGGTTCTCTTGTTGGGCCAGAGTTTGGTCCAACTTTTGGGTCTCTTCTGTCTCACCTGTAGTTGAAGGTTCACTTACCGGGCTCTCGTCCTCGGATGAGCAGTCCCTTGTGTCCTCTGCGGTACCTGCGGTTAGGCAGTCTGTATCGCAACTAGGAAGCACTTTTATTGGCAGGGGTTTACTCACTGTTGCCCACATTGTCTGTTGACCATAATCTATAATCGCATCGAAGCGATTTATAAAATCTTGGCCAACCAAACATGGGAATGAGTCAAGTTTAGACACAAACACTGGGTGGCGTAGTGTCATTTCGCCAATCTGCATGTGAACCATAGCTATAGCTGTCAGGGTTGTTCTCGTCCCTGCGAGACCCTGCAGTTCAATAGCACATTTCTCAAAGGGTATTTGTCTGTCAACACCGTTAGCGGCGATCCTCAGCTCCTCGAACAGCTTGGCCGACATAATAGTTACATCAGAACTGCCATCCAGGAGGGCATCACGCTCAAGGACACCTTCCAGTGTGATAGGCAGGTAAGCTTTCTTAGCCATATTCCGTAGTTCAGCCATTGATCGAGGTATTTGTGGGTTATTATCAGATCCACTTACCGGTGCATCCGGTGGGATTGTCGGTTTTAGAGGCCCTAAGGGACGGCGTGGTGGTTTAGGTGATGGAGTTGATGTTCTAGGCGGTGGTGTTGGAGGTCTGGGCTCATCTAGAGACTGACCCTTAATTAATGCCAGACGTTTTTTCTTTTCTTGGTTTAATTTGTATTCAGTTGAGGCCAGCTTCTCCCTGCATTCTTTTAATTCCGCTCGGTCGTCTATAGACTCGCGTTGTAAGTCACAACACCGACTGTGGAGTTCTTCTTTTTCAAGAACGGCCGCATCATGTTGAGCATTAATCCTGAGATTTTGCTGTTTGGTCGCCTCGTATAACTTTAAAGTATGATCTTGGCATTTCATGAGGTCATCCCGTGTCTCCCTTGTCTCCTGTAAACTTTTAGTTAAACGTTCAATCTCAGCCTGTTTAAGATCGCAAACCAGTTGAGTCGTATCGTTCGCCTGAGACTGTTTTAGTGACTGAACCTCCACCTGCAGTTTTTCAGCTTCAGCTCGAGCTAGTTGTAAATCAACATTTAATGTTGATCTTTCCGCCTTACGTTTTCTTTGTTCACGCTTCAAATCATGCTCTAGAGCTGAATTTTCTCTGACTTCCTGGTCCAACCTTGCCTTTAGTAACAGGGCCAGCTTTGCTAAGCGCTCCATACTGACCTTTTTTGCTTCCTTTTTCGAGCCACCGCTTGCCACTTTTGTCAGCTCAGAGCATAACGTTGGTGGAATCATATCAGGCATCGTTTTACCATAATCTGTAAATTTTCCTGCAAGCTGTCCTAAAACCTTATCAATCCAGTCTGGCCCATCAACTTCAGCCTTTTGATCCGGGCCTTGAGGATCAGGGTCCACTGGCTCTGGATCTGATTCTGCATCTGACTCTTTGTCCGATTCAGGATCTGATTCAGGGTCTGGTTCATGATCTGATTCAGGATCTGATTCAGGAGGATTCACCTCTGGGTCTGCACCTGAGTCTGTGACCAGCGCCATATCTACTTCTTCTTTGTCTGCCATCGTTATGTTTTGATTTTGTTTGAATCAAAATTTAGCAGATTTGTTTAATTCTTTTTTCCAAGAGAATGTATCTGGAGCGAGAAGTGTACTTTTTGTTTGTTATTTTAAATTATTTTATATATAAAATAAGCAAAAATGTTTGTCTGTACCTCTGTTATTCTAATTTTTTTATTTAAAATAAACAGGATTTTCTGTTAGTGTACAGAACAATTTTTAAGCTGGTAATTCCACCATAAAAATGAAGACTTTTTTTTTTTTATCTGTTGAGACAACTCATCTATTAACGTCCAACAGGGGGCGGATTCAAGTCTTATGTTATCACCTTTTATTCAGTATCTGAAAATAAAAACAACCCTTTAGAGTTAGTATCTAGTGTGACCGTGATAACTGCTCCAACCGCGTTCTTGTCAGGGACAAATTTATGTTGTTAGACAGTTTTGATGGCGTCAGATGAGTTTTTAAGCTTCTAGTGAAACCTCTTTTCACCGTGTGTGTGTGAACTGCTTGTCACCCAAAGTGCACCAGGAAATGACGACAAGAATGGGCGGGCCAACGCAGCGTGCGTAGCGCGTCACCAGCTTCGTACGTGAGCGAGGCGGAGCTCGCTACAAGATACGTGACGTCAACAAATCAATCACAGCGTTTGCAGTGCATTACCCATGCATTCATGGTGAATGTAGTTTTCTTACCTTCGACCAATGTAGTTCCGGAAACGACGACAAAGTGGGCTGTCGCAACGGCGTGCGTTCCCACATCAGCGAATCAGCGTTCGCTACGAGAGTGATTGACAGCTCACAGCACTCGTTTCATCCAATCACAGCTCATAAACAGACATGCAGGACACGTCTTTCTAACGTTAGCTTGCACAGCAGACCACAACTTTATAGACTCTTAAAACAACTCAAACGCTACAAATTAACTTCCCAAAATTCTGAAACATGCGGCGAACACACCTAGACAGGCCAACTTAGTTACGCTCAGTAACACAGCACTGCAGCTGTTGAACAAACACGGACTCTCTCGGAGCGCGTCAAGGTCGGTTCTGGTCCACTTTTAGTGGAGCAGAAAACTCGGGTCTGAACCCATTCGACAACGTTCTAACAGTAATATGCTTCTTTGACCTGCTCTAAAATGTAAAATACCACAACAGCAATCTTGTAGATGTTAAATTAGCTTTCAGGTTCTATGACTCGGCGGTCATTTCAACAAAGCGTTGTACAGGAGTCCGTGCGTGAACTGGATCGGAACCAGAACCCCCACAGACCACGGGCTGACAAAACTTCACCTGAATGCTTCCAACAGCGTGTAACAGAGTTGAAACGATAATAATCTCACAGCTTCAAATGATAAAAACATGCAGAATCTGCCTGTCTTGACACTTCCAGCCAAAATTATTATCCTTAGAGTTTAAAACTTGGATCCTAATATGCAAACATGACGTTACAGTTCATGAGAGACCACAGATTTATCAATAAACTTTTAGAAAACCGGTACGAGGGCCACCAGATGTAAAGGATTATCAGGAGGTCACTATTAATACTGACCTCTTTACCTTAATTAATTTACTTATTCAGATTGAATAGTAATTTCACGGATTCTTTTCTTTTTCAGTTTACCCAATATTTCTGTGATCTTTATGATGGATAAATAAACAGAGCTATAGAGTGACAATGGACACGTTAACTTAGTTGGTATGCCAGGCGACACTACCATTTATTTAAAATAAATCACTAAATTAACACCATTACACTTGATTGATATGATTTCACTTTCTTTCAATTTAATACGTCAGCACACTTAAATTCAACACAACAGACTTCAATACTGGATGTTAACATATTTAGTCTGTGGGCTCTTTAGCTTAAAATAGTTTCCAGCTTAGAATTGAGGGAAAGGAGAGGAGGAAAGATTTAAGGAGAATTGGGAGGTTAAGAGAGGAAGTTTATCTTGCACTTATGAAACCAGATGACACTCTTCCATACGCGTCCAGCTAAGATATCATCACACCTCCAGCAAGCAAACAGCGGCTCCTTTACCTTAAGACGTCCGCCTCGGTTCTGGTAAAGAGCTGTGATCAGCTTTGGACTGACGAGTCGTCGGTCCCGCAAGTCCAAGCTGGACTCCACACGTGTTTACCTTGTCGGTGTCGGTGATACTCGCTTTCGTCGGCAGAAGCCGTGGCAGTCGTGGCTTTTTGGCTCAAGATAACTTATTCCAGGAAGGAATAACAAAGTTTTGAGCTTACGCTCATTCGAAGTGGGCTCATAACAGCAGGTTATCAGTCCCAGCTGGATGACGAAGGTCGTTAGCTCTTGACCAAGCGTACCCCAGCCCTTTGGGAAGGTTCACATCTCTTTTGAAGCTCCCAGCAAACTCTCCCGTTCCAGCAACAGCTTAGAACTTAAAAAGGATCAGAGAGGAGAGAAACTTGTCTCTTTTTCATTGGTCCACTTGTTATCACTATTCAAGGTGAAATTCAGCGCAGAGAAGGAAATTGTTTAGGAAAAGTATCTGAGTGAGAGACTTTCAGACGCTAGATGAGAGTTTTAGCTTAAACTCGACAAAAACAATTTCAGTGTAAGTCAGTTTGACATTTTAGCTGAACTTTGACACCTTTTCACTTGCAGAAATGACACATTGATGTTTCACATTTAAAGAATAACAGCATATAACATATATCATGAAAATGGCAAAAGTTATTCTTTTGATCACATCAGCCTAAAATCAAAGATAGAAATAGTCTCTTTTGGTGACTATATTCTCAGATTACAACTAATGGAATGATTTTGTGGTAAATGTCTTGCTTTACTGAGAGGTCAGTAAAGGTCATCTCTGGAACAGTTCAAAAGCACACAGGTGTATCAAAGTGGACACGTCCATGTCCATTACATGAGTGAGACAGGTCCCTCTTGTAAATGAGTCCCCATGACTCAACGAGGCTAGCCTGTATAAATAATGGTTGAATGAATGAATGAATAAATTACTAGATAACTTTATGTTTATTTAATTTATCATATTTTATATGACAAGATTTTATGTTATCTTACCCTGCTCTTTTGAAGTGTGTGACGAGAGTCTTTGTGTCCTTAAACAGCTTGATGATGCTGCTGTGCACTGGGTTGTCCTCATCCAAGTGGTCAAATACATGTTTTAAGATCAAGTTGATATTATGGCCGGCACAGGAGAGTCGCACATAATCCTTGAAAGCTGCGATCACATTTGAGCCATTATCTGTCACAAAGACAGTGTTCTTACTCAGGATGCCAAACTCCTATGTTAGAAAAAAAAAAAACAAAAGCTTAGCAAATAGAAGCCCAGACATAAGATCATCATAAACATTTTGATTGACGGTCATCACAGAGCACTTTTCAATACATTTATAATACTAGGACAAAACATGTTTACATAATCTTAGTGCATGTTGGCACTGGAGGATACCAACATAAAACAATTGAAAAATATGTTTTTATATTTGTGCAAAAAAAATCGGTGTTAATCACACGCAGGTGGGGTGGAGGTGCAAGCAGACCACAGCCCCGTGGGGTGTTGTGGGGGTGGGGGGAGCATCTTCTAACAAAGACGTGTCTACGTTTGACTTTAATTTTTTTCTAAAATCACAGAGTTCTCTTCTATGCCATTTAAATAAAGATGATCTGATCAAAGAGAAGCACAGAGAGATACCTGAAGGATTCTCTCCACAGTTCTTCTGATGTGGTCACTGGATTTGACACCCTCCATCTCCCTTGTGGCCAAAACTCGGTTCACCATCTTCCAATCAAGAATGTAATGGACTGTAACAGTGATGTAGTGTGTGTTGGTCCTCTCTTCACTCCAAAGATCTGTGGTTACTACCTGGTCTTTAGTCTGCATGAAAGGAATTGGGTATATTGTTAACACTTCTTCTTCTTCTTCTTTCGGCCTTTCCCTTTTCAGGGGTCGCCACAGCGAGTCATCCTCCTCCACCTCACTCTGTCCTCTGCATCCTCTGTCCTCACTCCAACTACCTTCATGTCCTCTCTAACTGCATCCATATATCTCCTCTTTGGCCTTCCTCTTTGTCTTTTTCCTGGCAGCTGCATTTCTAACATCCTTCTACCAATATACCCACTGTCCCTCCTCTGGACATGTCCAAACCATCTCAGTCTGGCCTCCCTAACTTTATCTCCCAGTTGTTCAACATGTGCTGTACCTCTGATGATCTCATTCCTGATCTTATCCATCCTTGTCACTCCTAAGGAGAACCTCAGCATCTTCATTTCTGCTACTTCCAGTTCTTTCTCCTGTCTTTTTGTCAATGACACTGTCTCCAGACCATACAACATAGCTGGTCTCACCACTGTCTTGTAAACTTTTCCTTTGACCTTTGCTGACACCTTTTTGTCACAAATCACTCCTGAAACTTTTCTCCATCCGCTCCATCCTGCCTGGACTCTCTTCTTCACCTCTTTACCACATTCCCCATTTTCCTGGACAGTGGACCCCAAGTACTTGAAGTCCTGCACCTTTGTGACCTCTGCTCCTTGTAGCCTCACTGTTCCACCTCCTCCCTCTCATTCACACACATGTACTCTGTCTTACTACGGCTGACTTTCATTCCTCTTCTTTCAAGTGCATACCTCCACCTCTCCAAGTTCTCTTCCACCTGTTCCCTGTTCTCACCACAGATCACAATGTCATCTGCAAACATCATAGTCCATGGGGATTCCTGCCTGACCTCATCTGTTAGTCGGTCCATCACCAGAGCAAACAAGAAGGGGCTCAGAGCCGATCCTTGATGCAATCCCACCTCCACCTTGAAGCTATCTGTCACTCCTACAGCACATCTCACCACTGTCCTGCTGTCTTCATACATGTCCTGTACCAGTCTAACATACTTTTCTGCCACTCCAGATTTCCTCATGCAATACCACACCTCCTCTCTTGGCACCCTGTCATATGCTTTTTCTAAATCCACAAACACACAATGGAGTTCTTTCTGACCCTCTCTGTACTTCTCCATCAGCATTCTCAAAGCAAAGATGGCATCTGTGGTGCTCTTTCTTGGCATGAAACCATACTGCTGCTCACAGATAGTCACCTCTCGTCTCACGCCAAATTTAGACTACATGCGGTCCGGCTCCGCTCCGCTCCACAGGTCGCAGCTGAGCAAGTCCAGTTTCCACTACCTCCGCTCAGCTCAGGTCCGCCTGGATGCACCGCTCCAAGACGCATGCGCGGGAATTGCAAGATCGCGCAATAAATCAAGTGATAAATAAGGAAGTCAGAACAAAACAATTCATTCGGTGGAAGAAGGAGAACAACAGTAGAGACTGCTGCCTGCCCTTGATCTTCTCTCATAAATGAGCGACAGGACATGGTTTGAGCAACAGGAAGTGATGATATTACATTTCAGAATAAAATACTTTTTTATTTATTTATTTCTTGTATTGCGCTTGTAGGCGTAGTCATAAATGATAGTTTGACAGCATTTTTGTACAAATAAATCCGTATAGAGCTAGGATTAAGTCCGCCCGTGGTGATTTTAAATTTTAAATACGGAAGTTGTGCTCGTTCCTTTTCCTGTTGGTGCGACGTAATCTTCAAAAGTTGACTCCGTCACAGCTCCTGCGTCCAGCAGAAATAGGAATATTTCTAATTTTGACGGATTGCCGTCCGCTCGGCGCAACTCGCCGCCGCAGTGCGGAGCCAGTGTAAATTCTGTTATTGATTATAATGGTTGCGTGTTTGCTACGGAGGTCGGAGCGGGGCGGAGCCGGAACGCATGTAGTGTAAATTTGGCGTAAGTCTTGCTTCTACAACTCTCTCCCAGATCTTCATTGTGTGGCTCATCAACTTAATTCCTCTGTAGTTGCTACAACTCTGTACATCACCCCTGTTCTTAAAAATGGGCACCAGCACACTTCTTCTCCATTCCTATGGCATTTTCTCATCCTCAAATATGCCATTGAATATTTGAGTCAAAAACCTCACTGTCATCTCTCCAAGACATTTCCAAACCTCCACTGGTATGTCATCAGGTCCTACTGCCTTCCCTTTCTTCATTCTTTTCTGAGATTTCCAGACTTCACCCTCACTAATCTTTCCCACTTCCTGGTCCACAGTTTCTATGACCTCCACTCTTCTTTCTCTTTCATCCTCTTCATTCATTAGCTCCTCAAAGTACTCCTTCCATCTTTTTGTCACACTCTCCTCACTTGTTGGAAGATTACCATTCCCATCTTTAATAAACCTAACCTGCTGCACATCCTTTCCAGCCTGATCCCTCTGTCTTGCCAATAGGTACAAGTCCTTCTTGCCCTCTTTAGTGTCTAATCTCCCATACAACTCATTGTACGCCCTCTGCTTTGCTTTGTCTACTTCCCTCTTTGCTCTATGTCCCATCTTATATTCCTGTCTCCTCTCTTCAGTCCTCTCACTTTCATGATTCTTCTTGGCTAATCTCTTTCTTTGAACATCATCCTGCACTTCACTATTCCACCACCAGGTTTCCTTATCATCCATTCTCTGTCCAGATGACACACCAGAATGTTCAAATTTTGGACAGAGAACACAGATGGTTTGAGAGGGGGGTAAAGGAAGCTGTGTATGTTAAGAGAGAAAAACCTTCTCTTAACAGAGGAGGAGGTCTGAGATTTCAACTGTCTAAGACCTATAACTCAGTTTTGGATTTGATTCCGAAACGTTTTACACCGGATGGGAGCAGGGATGCCTTGTCTGTAAATTAGACTAACAAAGTTCTCTGAGTAGCCTCTGTTGTTGTTTGGGAGGTGTTGTTTGTCAATTTACATACAGTTTTGTGTCTTCTAACAGAGACCTCAAGGGAACCTCCTACTGTTTAAGGTGTGATCTTTCAATTTACATGTATGTGTTACAAACCCCCCTTTGTTAAGCTGGGATGTGTCGTTTTGTCAATTTAAATAGAATGGGCATGTTAGTTAATTTGTGGTGTTATTTCAGTTTCCAATTTCATATGTTGGTGCGTGACTTGTAAGCCTGTATAAAACTTCTCGTTCTCACAGCTTCCATTCAGAATTGAAAAAGACTTCTGGACAGAAGTCGAAACGTTTTCTGCAACAAATAAAGTCCAGTTGATCCTGTATTGAACGCCTTTTTTGATGACACACCAAGTACCTTTCAACCTGTCTCTCTAATTACTGTTGCTGTAGTAGCCCAGTCCTTTGGAAGATCTTTCTTACCACCCGTAGCCTTTACCAGCTCCTCTCTGAATTTCTCACAACATTCTTCCTTCTTCAGCTTCCACCATTTGGTCTTCTACTCTGGTTTTACTATTTTTCTCTTCTTCATAAGTCATTCTACACACAACCATCCGATGCTGTCTGGCCACACGCTCCCCAGCCACAACCTTACAGTCTCCAATCTCCCTCAGGTTTTCAAGCAAGCGTACTCTTACAAGCAAGCGTACTCTTTCCTCCAGTCTTATAGGTCACTCTATGTACCTCCTTCTTTTGGAAATAGGTGTTGACTACAGCAGTTTCCATTCTCTTGGCAAAATCTACCACCATCTGTCCTTCCTGGTTTCTTTCCTCGACACCAAACCTACCCATCACTTCCTCATCCCCTCTGTTTTCTTCACCAACATGTCCATTCAGGTCTGCTCCGATCACCACTCTTTCAATGTCAATGTCAATGTCAATTTTATTTATATAGCACATAAAAACAACTGAAGTCGACCAAAGTGCTGTACAGTAAAAACAAAAAAACAACAACAGAGTAAAATGCATCTAGTGCCACTGAAACATAATAAAATTATCAGTAAATATACAATAAAATCTGATCAAAATTTGTTCTCAGACTCTGCGAGGATCAAATGCCAAGTAAAACAGATGCGTCTTGAGCAAAGATTTAAAAGTCTCAACAGTCTGAGCGGTCTTTAAATTCTCAGGTAAACTGTTCCACAGCTTTGGAGCAGCAACCGCAAAGCCCGATCACCTCTAGATTTCATTCTGGATCTGGGGAACATCTAAGAGAAACTGGTTGGTAGACCGGAGTGATCTTACTGGAGTGTAGATGTTAATAAGATCACATAAATATGACGGGGCCAGACCTTTTAAGATTTTAAAAACAAGCAATAAAATCTTAAAATCAATCTGATAGCGGACAGGGAGCCAGTGAAGGGATGCCAGGACAGGGGTTATATGTTCATATTTTCTGGCTGAAGTTAAAAGACGAGCTGCTGCGTTCTGGAAAGATTGTAAACGATGCAAAGATGATTTGTCTAAACCAACATACAGTGAATTACTTTCCTCCCTGGGAATACTCTCTATCACTTCATCCAAATCTTTCCAAAATGTATCTTTCTCCTCCCCATTGCATCCAACCTGTGGAGCATAACCACTGACGATGTTTAGCATCAGACCTTCTACTTCAGGCACATCACCCTATCTGACACTCTCTTCACGTCTACTACATTCTTTGCCAACTCCTCCTTCAGGACCAACCCTACTCCATTCCTCTTTCTATCCACACCATGGTAAAACAGTTTGAACCCTGCTCCAATGCTGTGAGCCTTGCTGCCCTTCCACTTGGGCTCTTGGACACATAAAACATCTACCTTTCTTCTCTGCATCATGTCAGCCAGCTCTACCTTTGCATGTCATTGTCCCAACATTTAGAGTTGCAACCCTCAGTCCTACATTCTTCACTTTCCTCTTCTCCCTCTGTCTCCTAACACGTTTCCTTCCTCGGGGCTTTCGACTAACAGTAGTACAATTTCCGCCGGCACCCTGATTGTCAACAGCACCGGTGGCGGTCGTTGTTAACCCGGGCCTCGACCAATCCGGTATGGTTTCACTTTGATGAACTCGCATTATGGTTTTGGCAAAAGTGTTTTACATCGGATGCCCTTCCTGACACAACCCTCACCATTTACCCGGGCTTGGGACCATTACAAGAGATACACTGACTTCTGCTCCCTATTGGCTGGTTTATTAAAGCCAAAACAATTAACCCTAACATAAGACTTCCTAACACAGCACTTTAGTTTAGATGGAAATTAGCACCAAAACAGTAGAATAGCAATGAGTTTTCTTTTGCAGCATATTTTGGAGGACATGTCCGACAAGTATCCGATTAGAACAGAGTCCCAATCAAAAAATCAATTATCCGAAAGTATATATATAAATATATTAAAATAGAGTAACCGTGAGATGGCAGTTTTAACAATCTTTTTTGACCTTATCCTCAATCATAACTATTTGAGTTCCAGGTAAATACAGTGAATTTGATCAACAATAATTTCTAATTGTATGCATTAGGTTAGAGTTTAGTTTTCCAAAGGTCACCACTCATTTTCATGAAGCCACTTCTGAGAATTGCACCAAGTGGTTTTATTGTTTAGAAATACAGTATTTTCCAAGAACCACTAACTTCCTGAAGGTATGCAGGTAGCCAGAGGTTATTTTCCTGAAAACAAATATGACCTGAAACGCCCCATGTAAGGCAGTGGTTGCTACTTTTTTTGTTTTTCCAGTCCTTGCCTTCATGGTTATATAAGAGTTGCAGGATTTTGCCACATTTTAAAACTGGACACATTTTCAGTATTCTGGCTCCACGCAGGATAATGCACCAACTGAACCTGCTTAGACATGAAAGAGCAGTACTTATCTTCAAACCCTGAGCACTGACGGACAAATAGGTGGGACAGGGGGTCTTTGTGTCCAGACACGCTCTAATATATAAATATCTTCTACATCCTGCATACGGGTCAGAAATATCTCTAGAAAGCTATGCACCAAATTCAACAGATTCCTGCTATTGTTTGTGTCTAAAGGAAGATTAGAAGTGATTGAGTGAGGCTTGTTGGAAAGAAGGTCCTCTTCGATGTTTCGGCAAAGTCCTTTAGCCCCACCGATGGAGGAAATGTTCATCTCTATTGTTCAAGGACAAGGGGGATGGGACGTGTGTGGGGCGTTCTCTGTAATCCACTGTAATTCTGTATTTTTCCAGTGGGGACCAGATTAACACAGGGTGACTGCCATGTGTAATTATTGTCGCAGCCATCCATTGTTGGTAAGATAATGAGTCTGTGTGCACACAAGGCTAAATTACACAAACCCAAATTAATAAACTGAGGGGAGACAAACTTTAGAACAATGTTAGAGTTTCCAAAGGTGGGCCAGATCCACCTCGGCTTAATGACTCTGAGTCGTTCAGAGATGACATGCTGTTTATCTGATATCCTTGATATGGGACATAATTGTCACTACAGGTAGTCCCCGATTTACGAGCGCTCTTACTTACGAGGTTCCGGACTTACGAGCTGGCGAACGAGCAGTAATTTTGTAACGAACTTACAAAAAATACAGCACTTTTATGTGTTTTTAGATGAAAGTGTGTTAGCTAACCGTTTGGAAACAAGTTTCTGAGCATGTTTATGAACTAGTATGAACATTTGCGATGAAAAACGAGTGTTCGTAGCAGCGCTTTCATAACTTTTCCGACTTACGACAGAAAATCCGGACACGAGAACACGTGTTTCGGGTTCAGACGTACGAGATTTCGTGTTACGAGACAGTCGTAGGAACGGAACTCGCTCGTAGGTCGGGGACCACCTGTATTTCTATGAACTAACAACATTTTTTAGCCAACTTGTGGCACTTTTACCAAAGAAACTGAAGTGGACGTCAACCAAAGTGCTACACTGGTTGCTCGAAAGATTCAGCGTATCATCTTTTCAAAACACTAATTATTGGATCAAACTTTTTCATTTCAGGTAGTGAGCCACTAACTCTCACTGGTAAATCTTGGCTATTTGTGTTTTGTCTTTTTGCACGCTGTAGCTGGGACAAACCTTTGACGTTTTGCTATTTTGTTTTATTCGTCTGAGCCACGGTGCAATCAATCAATCAGTTATGTTCAAGTTTGTTGAGTCTGAACTTTAAACAGTTCTTTCTCTGAAGACACGGGAGTTGATCTCCTTTCATCTAAGGATTTGCAGCTGTCAGTGTTATGTGTATTATTTGCACTCATCATGATCAATAACTCTCTTGAGAACATTCTGCAATGTCCTTCTGCTCATGTTTGTGATGTGTGATATTAATGGTCCCATGTCACTCTGACCAGTCAGTGAGGAACAGAAAGAACTGGTTGTTTTGATATCCTCATGGGCTGATTGATATTGTTACAATAGAGTTGATATGATATGGTGACGTGTCTCAAGCAAAGTCCTTGACTCAGATCCACTCCTTCCTGACTGCAGCGGACCTTTTGATGACAGCTCAGACATGGAGTGGAGGAGCTGAGGCCTGGGCTGGAGGTTGTTCTAGAAAACTAACTTGTCCAGTCCCGAGAGTTAGAGCAGGTCGGATGAGCGTACTGATAACAGTGTAATCTTGTAATTGCATGTTCTGTGAATGCTGGACTGCTCTCCAAAGCTTTGTAAAGAAATCTGATGAACTACACCTTGGTCTGTTTGGGAATCTCCGTTTTTCCAATGACAATAAAATAAAATAAATAATTGTAAAATAATAAATAACTGGAAAATACCTGTCCTACAACATGTGCAACAAGGAAAACACAGACAGGAAATGCCTTTTACTACCTCACTTCAAATAAAGTTGGAAAGTAAAATATAAATAAAATCTGAAAATGAATTTTGGTGTTTAGAACCACTTTGGCATGGCTGTCAGCGGAGTTGATGGGGAGAGGGTGAGCCCCGGAGGGCATATCACCAGCTAATTGTTTTTTTTCCACTATGGAGTATGCTGTTTGTGGGAATCAGTTTTGTTTGGTGGCTCCTCAGATTGAAGAAGTCCTTTGGATGAAGGATGAAATGTCAGCACACAAAAATAAACCGTCCAGATGACCTGACTGAACATTGTTGGATTTTATACCTGGATTATTGAGCATAAACTTTGGTGTTTTGAACCACTTTGGCATGACTGTCTCAAAGGAGTTGATAGGGAAGAGGGGGGCCCCGGAGGTCTTCTGATCACCAGCAAACTGTTTTTTTCCACTGCTGTTTGCGGGAATCAGTTTTGTTTGGTGGCTTCTCAGATTGAGGAAGTCCTTTGGATGAAGAATGAGACGTCTCAGCACAAATAAATAAATAAATAAATAAAACGCCAAGATGACCTGACTGAACATTGTTGGATTTTCGAAGCTCATAAACTCAGATTTTATTCACATTGGAACACAGTAAACATGTCAAATGTTTAACCTGACAGTGTACAAGAAGATCTAGTTTTTTGAATTTGTTGGCTCATCACATTTCAAAACAGTCGGCTCAGGGTCATGTTAACTTTTATGAAGTATAACTTTTTGTTTTACCAACAGTTTTTAAACATTTAGGAACGGAAGAGAGCAACTGTCAAAGTTTTTATTTTTATTTTTTATAAATTTTATTTTGTCCCATTCTTGTCTGATGTTGAATTCTATCTGCTCAGCAGCTCTGGGAATTATTTCTCAGATTTCTGCGGTACAGTTTCTCAGTTTAAACAATTAATATCCAACTAATGCTTCATTGTAAATAAAAATGGGTTTCTGAGATTTTCAAATCATTGAATCCAGTTTCAGGTTTTCTTTTTTCACACTTCCTAATTTCATCAGATTTAGGGTTGTACTTTGAACTTGAGGGAAAAAAAAACACAATTTCAGATCCAACATGGTTAAGTCAGGACAGCTTCTTTT
>JBBPBX010020938.1:0-24066 GCA_038048925.1 Garcialebias charrua | reverse complement strand
GGGGGGGGGGGTTGACATGTTTCGTCCTTCATCCAAAGGACTTCTTCAAGTCTTTCAACCACTTTCTCCAACCAGTGGTTTTAAACCACTTTGGCATGACTGTCTCAGAGGAGTTGATAGGGGAGAGGGTGGGCCTCAGAGGCCATCTTAGCAGCAACAAATGTTTTTGTTTTTCACTGTGGAGTTATTACCGGTATGCTGTTTGTGGAAATCAGATTGTTTGGTAGTTTCTCAGATTGACAAAGTCCTTTGGATGAAGGACGAAACATCTCACCAACAAAAAAAGAAACCATCCAGATGTCCTGACTGAACATTGTTGGATTTTTACCTGGATTATTGGGCATGAACTTTGATATTTTCAGATTAGTGCTCTTTCCTTTCTTGTTCAGATGTATTTACTGTATTTTCATATTTAACCAAATACCATTATCACTTTTGTAATGAAATGTTCCCACTAATTTAATTTGTTCTTTCTAGAAACACATCTTCTCAGTCTTGCACCATATTCCAGTACTCAAACTAAGATTTAGTTAAAATACATTTTCTTCTACAGCTTGTTGCAGTTTGTCCTGGATGTGACTTCACTTTTCTCTGAAAGGTCAATATGAATAAACACTGAACCAAAGGAACAGCAACGTCTTTGTCAAATCTTCCCCTGTGTAAATTTTCAAAATGCATCTTATCTTTCACAGCAAGTGTCAAAAATGACCTTTAAACAAACCTATTTAAAATTCCTTTTGTTGGGACAGTTTCTATTTAATCTTTGGAGGTCAGACCATGAATCATTTGCATATCTCTTTGAACATGGCACAAGTCTGCACCACAAACAGTGCTATATCACAGGAAGGTGAACATTTAATCAGTTGCATTTTTAAATAAATACATATAAACAGAGTCTAAGCTGCTCTTTTATGCAGGTTTTAACTGGTAATTACTGTTTTGCATCAGTAAATATGTGGAATTTCTCTTTAGTTTGTTATGATACTTACCATTTTTATTCATCTTTAAACTCAAGGTTTGAAATAAAGTAGTTTAATGACTGTGTTTAAGCTACCTGTGATGTGTACTTTTACTAATATTATAATTATTCTGCTGACAAGGTTGAACCCAGGCAGGGACTAGTGACTCCAAAGTAAAAAATATTTAATTCATCTAAACAACAATAAATAAAAGCTGACGTGGCAGCAAAACATATTTCTAGATGAGGAGACACGGAAGACAGAACATGACACCTTAAAGAACAATGCACAGACAAAGGATGAACACAGAGACGCTGACTTCATACAGACACTAACGAGACAGAATGACAAAGACCAGGAGTGGGTTATGATTACAGACAGGTGAGACAGGAGCTGAACACAAGGAGAAGGAACACTGGGGAGTGCAAGAAACACGAGGATACAGAAAGGACAAAACCCAGAAACCCCACAAATATTGCACACATTGCACAGCTCAACTTTACATTTATTTGGCAGTGAAAATATGCTTGTAATTTAAAAAAAGCCTCCAGGAGACATCTATTTATTTCACATTAAAGGGCCTTCAGGATCAGTTCAGGGGCTCATTATCTCAGAATTGTTGCTTGTTCTGCAGCTTCCAAACAAGAAGAATGTCATGGTGTGAAGTGAAAATGCAGCTAAAACATCTAAAATTTACTGAATGTGTTTTCTTTGTTGTAGCACATTAAATCCAAGGTTAAAGTATTATTAACACTAATTTTATGATATGGATGGTGCAATCTCTCTTGTTACTCCTTCATATAATGCATGCATAGGTTTGAGGAGAACACATTCATCTTGCTCAGAACAACATCTGTAACAAACAGTAACAGAGACAGTGCATGTTCTTCTAAGATTACCACTAAGATAGTTGTGTACAGTGAACAGTGAAAGTTTGCGTCACATCTGAAACCACTTCCTAGCTTTTAAACTATGTGAAATTTAGACTGAGTGTGCCATGTTGTCATCGATATGCAGACTGTGGTACTGGGGCCCTAAAGGCCTCACTTTTCCCCCTGGGAAGCTTTCATCAGTAAGGTCAGACTTGAAAATTGCCCCTGGTTTTCTCTGTACCAGGTGTCTTTTTCACAGAGATTCGTCTGAAATAAAGAACTGCTGGTCAAGTTTTTCCACTGTAAATGTGTGCTTTTCATGGTTGACCAACCATGGATGACAAAAGGGTTGAGAAATGCTTGTAAAAAAAAAAAAAAGAACTATTTGTATTCATGTTTCTTGAAATTGCGAAGTCAGAGCACTGAAGAAAAATATAAAAAGTATAAAAATAAATTAGTAGGGATTATAAGGAAACATAAGAAAGAATATTATAGTAAATTATTAGATAAAAGTAATGGTGATATGAAAGCAACATGGCGAGTAATGAATAGTGTTCTGAAGAATCATAAAGCAAAAACTGGTATTTCAAAATATTTTGTAAAAGACAACGATGAAGTTCATGATGAAAATGAAATTGTAAATGGATTTAATCAATATTTTGTGAATGTTGGATCAAGCCTTGCAGCTAAAATACCAAAGGTAGATAATAATGTGATCCATTCAATTACAGGTTGTGCAAATAGTATTTTTCTAAATGGAACTAACAAAGAGGAAATAATGAATGTAGTAAAAAATCTTACAGACAAGAGATCAAAAGACTGGGTGGACATGGATATGATGTTTGTAAAGGACATAATGAGCCATGTTATTGAGCCGTTTACATATATATGTAATTTATCATTTTCAACAGGAATATTTCCAGATAATATGAAAGTAGCTAAGGTAGTTCCTCTTTTTAAAAATGGTGATAAATGTGTGTTCAACAATTATAGACCTATATCCTTGTTACCACAGTTTTCAAAAATTCTTGAAAAACTATTTGTAAACAGACTAGATCAATTTATAGATAAACAAAATATTCTAAGCAACAGTCAGTATGGGTTTAGATCAAAAAACTCTACATCAATGGCTCTCATGGAATTAATGGAACAAATAACTACTGCTGTCGATCAAAAACAATATTGTATCAGTATTTTTGTTGATTTAAAAAAAGCATTTGATACTATTGATCACACCATTCTCCTTGAAAAATTGAACAAATATGGTATTAGAGGACCAGCATTACAGTGGGTATCTAGCTACTTGAAAGATAGGAAACAATTTGTACAAATAAATGATGTAAGATCTGACCTCTGTAATATCACATGTGGAGTTCCCCAAGGCTCTGTACTTGGACCTAAGCTTTTTATTTTATATGTGAATGACTTGGTAAATGGTAAATGGAGCTTATTTATATAGCGCCTTCCAGCCCCCTCTGAGGAGCCCCAAAGCGCTTTACAATACGAGCCATCTACCCATTCATACACACATTCATACACCGTTGGTGGTAGCCTGCCTTGTAGGGCGCTATCCAGACCTACCGGGAGCAACTCGGGGTTAAGTGTCTTGCCCAGGGACACGACACATGGTGGGCGGATGCGGGATTCGAAACTCCGACCTTCCGATTGGTGGTCGACTGCCATTACCACTGTGCCACGGCCAATGTGTCAGGACT
The DNA here is from genome assembly GCA_038048925.1 of Garcialebias charrua. NCBI lineage: Eukaryota > Metazoa > Chordata > Actinopteri > Cyprinodontiformes > Rivulidae > Garcialebias > Garcialebias charrua. Next base: position 20,520 of record JBBPBX010020938.1, on the reverse strand, counting down.
CCTTAAATGTGTACTTTTTGCTGATGATACCACCTTTTTCTGTTTAGGTGAAGACATAGAACAAATGTTGGAATTGATAAAGACAGAATTTGTCAAGATACAAACTTGGTTTAAAATAAATAAATTATCATTAAATCTAGAAAAAACTAATTACATGATATTCAGTAATAAAAAGAAAACTGTTGATGTTCCACTCAAAATTGAGGGTGTTGAGATTTGTAGAGTGAGTGAGGTGAAGTTTTTGGGTGTTATCATTGATGACAAACTGACATGGAAACAACACATAAATTCTGTAAGAATAAAAATAGCTAAATCGATTGCAGTACTGTACAAAGTCAGAGACCTATTGAATGATAAAGCTCTGTATTTGTTGTATAACACAATCATTGTTCCACACTTAATCTATTGTATTGATGTTTGGGGGAATGCGTGTAAAACAATCACAAAGCCTATTTTTGTATTACAGAAAAGAGCTGTAAGAATTATCACTAGAAAACATTACCGTCATCCATCAAGTACATTATTTTATCAACTGAAGTTATTGAAGTTCCATGATTTGGTAGACTATAATATTTTATCAGTTATGTATAGGGCTCAAAATAATGCATTACCTTTAAATATCCAAATGCATTTTGTTAAAAGACAAAGTTGTTATAATCTTAAGGGGACAGAGATGTTTGTAAAACCACAATTCAGAACTAGTTTGAAGGGACGTTCTACCTCAATCCAGGGAATTAGATTATGGAATGGCTTGGAGAATGTAGTTAAAAATGCCAAGTCAATGTTTACATTTAAGAAAATGATCAAAACGAATGTGTTAAAAAATATATATGAAATAGCGTAATGTGTATTGTATTAGTTAGAAAATTAGAAAGAGTTAGTCATTTTGTACTGTTGGTTGAAGATTATTATTGTTTAATCTGATTGTTGGAAAAAAGGGGCAGATATAATAAGATTTATTCTTCTTTCTGCTACCTTTCATTTTTTTATATTTTGTACATTATCATTTATGGGATTGTCTTGTATTGTTTCTTTTGTAAAAAAAAAAAAAGAACAAATTCAATAAACATAAACATAAACATGAATGAAATCAATGTGATCAGCAATAAAAACGTACCGTTAAACCTACTGGGAGGTACAGGAGGGACAGTCTGAACGTATGGGGATGATAACAACTGTTCAGTGCCCTGATGACTTCTGTTGTGACTTGGTGCTATATAAATACACTGAATTGAATTGAACAACTAATAATGGCCATTTATGGGCTGATAACGTTCGAAGCCACTGGTGGGGGAGTGGGAGGAGGCCATTTGTTTGTCAACCTAATTAAAGGTGGATATTTTTTCATTCATTCATACAACCTTTATTTAGGCAGGTTAATCCCATTGAGCATCGAGGACTCATTTACAACAGAGACCTGGTTTCAACAAAGAAACAAACTATTAAAGATAGTTCAGCCATAAGTCTGTCAGTTTTACTGATACCGAGTTAAAATTCAGTGTGGAAGTACCTGAGAGCTTTTACGCTAATCGATTAGGGGAAATTTAGTTTAAAGCCATGGTATGAATGGTGGTGGGCAATATGCAACCCCTCAATGAATGGTTGTACGGTTTTGACGCTGACCCTGAGAAATGTTGAGTTCCTCGATGAAATACTGCACCAGTAAGTCAAACTATGACAACATAACAGGAGTAACTGAACTTGAAATACTCCATCTTAAACTCTACTTCTGTCCTCACTTCAATCTGCCATTTCTAAGAGAAGACAGCTTCTCTCAAACTTTCTTCCCCTTCACTTCTCTCATCCACTCCTGAGGTTATCTGCATCTCAAAGCAAAGGACAGAAGAGCGCTTTTATCGTTTAGTGGCAACGCTTCCTCAGGGAAGAAATGCAGCTGATCCACCAGCGTGTGAAATCCTTCTGGAGGATCCCGTTGGCTTCTTCGTGGGCGAACCTGAAATGAGCAGATCCTCTGTATCACACTTCCTCACTTGGGTCAATTCAGGTTATTTCCACCTAATGAGATCCATCTTGTGGCTGAAGTTCTCCTTTAGGATGACAGAGCAGTGGCCTGGCTCTGAAAGATATAACTATTTACGCCCCACAGGCAAAGTTCACTTTCATGTCCTAATTTCTCTTAAGAACTTTTGGAATTGTGGGAAAATTAGTAATTCAGTGCACGACCTTCTGTAGACAGAGTTGTGAAAACTCATGTTTCAATTTTTCTGTGTTTCAACAAACTGTTTTTCTATATTTAGTATATATGGTTAGTCCACCAATAATGATTGCATTTACTGTAAAAAGTATTCAATGCAATATTTCTTATACTTTGTAATTAAAAATACTATCTTGTGATTATTATCCCTCAGTCAAATAATGTGGACGCATTTTAAATATTAAAGGCCACACATTAAAGCTACAGTATGTAGCTTTTTTTATGAACATATTTCTTCACTCTGTCACTACCTCCTGACAGACTGATGTTAGCCAGGTAATCTCTGAAAAAATTTAAAAAAAAATATTGTCCCCTTGCTTCTCCAGGTGGTAAATAAGCATTTCTAAAAAGAAAAGGTGACCCGCCATTTTCCAGCCAATAAAAACAGAGTTTGTAACCAGCCAATAAAAACAGAGCTTGAATTTGAATCAGCCAATAAAAACAGAGCTTGAATTTGAAATTCAACAGACCACAAGGGGGCAGAGCCACATATGGCTCTGAGGGGGAGGGATCAGAATGCTTTGCCTGTTGAAAATATTTCTAACTGCTGCAGTTCTACAGAAACTGCATACTGAACCTTTAAACTTGAAGGAAAATTTGAAGGACTGCTTATTGCCCGTCGTCTTTCCTGTAAGAGTTTTACACTAAAATCAACTCATTTTGAGAAATTATGCTTTGCTGTAGTTATTTTGGTTAAACCTTAAAAATCACATTATGCTTGATCTCATGAGATAATTCTTTTCTTTCCCCCCCCCTTTTAATAATTCAAGATAATAAATATACTCTTTTTTTCTTGCTTCTTCTTCTGTTGGCTGCTCCCTTCTTCATTTGTTGCCACAGTGGGCAAACTTGCATGACGATTTGGCATTTGTTTTTGCACTGGATGATCTTCTTGACACAACCACTGAGCTACCCCAGCCCTCTGTGGGGAGCTGCTATAGGGTATTCAGGGGAGCAGATGGAGGCTGGGTGTTAGGGGCCTTCTCAAGGGCCCAAAGTAGGGCACTCTCCCCTTAGGACTAGAGTTGCATTCAGTCCCAAAAAAAATCCGACCCGGCCCCAGCCCGTAGCCATTATTTCTGAACCTCACCAGACCCGACGACTTAACAGTAATTACAGGTCCAAACCTGGGGGGGAAAAACAAAAAACATTTTTAATTAGGTTTTGGCTGCTTATATAGTTATTAATGGTCGGTGGACACACGTGGCTGATTAAAAGGGGCAGAAGATTGGAGATGAGGGGGCGTTTGCCCTTTCATGACCGTCAAAGTAGGGCACTCTCCCCTTAGGACTAGAGTTGCATTCAGTCCCAAAAAAAATCCGACCCGGCCCCAGCCCGTAGCCATTATTTCTGAACCCCACCAGACCCGACGACTTAACAGTAATTACAGGTCCAAACCTGGGGGGGAAAAACAAAAAACATTTTTAATTAGGTTTTGGCTGCTTATATAGTTATTAACGGTCGGTGGACACACGTGGCTGATTAAAAAGAGGCAGAAGATCAGAGCTGAGGGGGCGTTTGCCCTTTCATGACCGTCAAAGCACATTAAACCCTTTCTTCTGCCTGCATTCTGCATCATTCAGACACAGACCCTGCTCTGACATATCAAATATTTTGGGATCTCACCTGTTTGGGTCATCGGCCGCGCACATCAGCTGAGTGCAGCTGAATCTTTTTTAAATTACACCACCACCTTCTAAAGGAAAGAACAAGGATGTCTAATTTGTTTGAATGTCTTTCTTTACTTTAACTGAACTTTCTTTTGCCTCTTTCAAGGCTGCTCAAATGGCCATGTGCGGCAGGTGAATGTATGGCAAGTCATGTAGCCATATCATGGGATTGTCAGCGATGCGCGTCTGCTGACGCAATCAAAACCCAACACCGGCCCGACCTGCACATTAAACACATTATTATAGCCCGACCTGGCACTAATCCGGGACGGGACAGATTTCAGGCCCGGGTTAGAAATGACATCTCTACTTTGGACCCTGTGTACACAATTTCATTCCACCTCATGTACCACATGTGATGCGAATGACAATAAAAAGCCTTGACCTTGACTTTTACTTTAATACATTAAAATGTAGTAAAATATTTGTATAACTGACTGCGTTATATACATTTTTGTGGTGTTTAAGGTCAGTAGCGGGTGATAATTATTATAACACCTGTTTACTGAAGAGCATCAAGCATTCTGTGCAACACAAAGTTTTCCAAATGTCTGTATGATAAGTCCAATGAACAAGATGATCTTCATCCTGTGGATGTGCTCCAAAATAATATTTAGGCTTTGAACATAATGAAGCACAGAGCTTAGCGCAGTACTTGATTATACCTGTTTGTCACACCCTGATGCCTACAGAGCAGGATGCTGCTGAGGCGGCTGCCTGTGTAATCCTTCCTTCACAGCCGTCTCATTTGCTCACAAGCCATCAACAGACTACCTGCCAATGTGAAAATGCCATCAGTTGAATTGGAGGCAAACCGTCATGGCAACATGTAAACCTCTAGGAGTTAAGGCTAATACCGGTTTCCTGCTGTGATGGAGCATCATGTTCAAAAATTAGATTCTCCTTTGTTAGAGGAATGGCTCGAGACAGTGTGCTGATAATATTGATGGAAAAAACATTGCACCGCATTATTGCAGAGCAAACAGAGAAATGTACAGCATCATGTCTTTCTTGTACAAAAATTATTTTAAAAGTGTACAAACAAATGCAACCCCTCAAACAAATATAATAAATGTTAACAAATAGAATCACGGCCTTCCTCAATGGTTTGTTCCATTTCCTGAACTACAAACTGGCTAAAAAAAAGTGCAAACTCTAAATCTGACAAAAGCCTATAACCCTGAGAGTTTAGATAACACAGAGTTATGAGAGTTGGAGTTATTCTTTTCTTTGGAGGGTGACCTTGTCTTCTTCTGAAACTCTGCAGAAGCTGATCACTGGAGTCCAGATCGTTTTGTCCCGGTCGATGTGAGCCTATTGAGACACATGTTCCAAACAGATTCACCGCCTGCGCTCCACTTCTACGAAAAGGCTGATGAGGCCTTTTGTTGGGAGCAAATGCAGCAGAAAATAATTTACTAGGTAATGCATTTTGATTCATGAAGCGTCTCAACGACTACCGGTAATTGAATCATTGCAATAGAAATGATTGTCGACGTATTAAATCTTTTATTCATTTCTGTTTTTCTTTTATCTGATTTTATGCAATATTTCTCTTCTTACATAAACAAGTTAACAAAAAAAAACATTAAAATGAAAAATTTAACAAAATAAATTTCCTCGAAATGGAAAATCCTTGCAATGATGTGCAGGATTTCATACTTTTAAACAAATTAAACCAGAACAGAATAATTTTACAGCATTCAGTAATAAATGTGTCATCAACTGTCAGCTTGTATGCTTTTGTAATGTTATAAGATAAATGTTAACATAAAAAAACAAGGAGACCATGAATAACTAGAACATTTTAGAAAATCTGATTATCTATATTTGAATTAGAAGTAGTATTGTACTGAAATAAATTTGACAACTCAAAATGACTAAGAAGAGAATTTAACTGAATAATTAGATACAAAACAACCAAAACATGGAGCTTAATGCAACTCGTGAAAAAAAAAAAACTTTAAGTATTAAGTAAACTCCTTTTAATTTGTTAAGAGTTTGTTGCAGCACTTTCACTCCTAATCAAACATTTAACTGTGTCAGACCTTACAGTGCATTCTAAAGTTTAGACCCAATAAATCACACTGTTGTGTTCTAACAGGATTATTAGTCTTGTTTAAATTTGTGATGTAAATACATTAAAGAAGAAGAAGGTGACTTTGGCCAGGCTGTGCAGGTCAGACTGATACGAGATTGATTTGAAATAAAATTTACAGCTGCATTGACCTTGTTGGAATATGTTCTCATCTTATGTTATTGTTATTATGTGTGCATGTTATATCATTGTTGTCCACTAGGGGCAGTGAGTTTCTTGTGTGTAGGTAGCGCTGTTCTAGATCTGCTGTAGAAGAAGAGTTTACATGTGTGCCACTCGTAATAAAGAAGCTACAGCTATCTGACGGAAAGAAGTGTGGTTCTTAACATGAGTGCTGAACGAGAAAACAACGCCGGTGAACATGAAAACGCAACAGGTTATGGGCCCAGACGCCGCACGGGAGGACGGTGGGACAGACTCGTTTTCAACGGAGACGAAAACAACTACGAACTTTGGGAGGTAAAGTTCCTGGCTTATCTAAGAACGCTAGGCCTGAAAGACGCCATCTTATCTGCAGACCCAGATGAAGAGAAAAACGCGGAATGTTACGCAGAACTAATACAGACCCTCGATGATAAGAGTCTGTCGTTGGTCATGCGAGATGCCGCCGACGACGGGAAGAAAGCTCTGCAGATACTACGCGGCCATTACGCCAGCCAGGGTAAGCCCAGGATTATCGCCCTTTACACGGAGCTCACGTCCTTATTAAAAGAACCCGGCGAAACAGTGACAGACTATGTTTTACGTGCTGAAAAAGCAATAACGTCTCTGAGAAATGCAAAAGAGGTTATTAGCGACGGACTAATAATAGCAATGATTCTGAAGGGATTGCCAGAATCATACAAGCCTTTTGCTATTCACACGACACAGAGCAGTGAAGAATTGACGTTCACCCAATTCAAGAGCAGACTCCGAAGCTATGAAGAGACAGAAAAGTTTGAAAGCAACCTAAAGGCAGATAATGTAATGAAAGTGGACATGACAACTTTAAGCTGTTACAACTGCGGCCTGCGCGAGCACGTGGCCAAAGACCGTCGCCAAAAGGCCGCGCCTTTAGACTGTTACAACTGCGGCCTGCGCGGGCACATGGCCAGGGACTGCCGCCAAAAAGCCGAGCCAAAATGGTGCAGCTACCACAGAAGCACGACCCACAGTGACCAAACATGCAGAAGAGGACCGAGACAGAAGGATGAGGCCAAGCAGACGTCAGACATGCAGGACAACCACGAGGGGGACTGGACCATGGTGTCCAAAGCCAGCTGGAATCATCTGCCCCGCAACATCAAGCAAAATGGAATAATGGTGGACTGTGGAGCAACATCACACATCATTACTGATGAAGAACTGTTCACGAGAATCGACAAGACTTTTGATCCAAGCAGACACTACATGGAACTGGCAGATGGAAAGAAGATGAACAACGTTGCACTGAAGCGTGGTGATGTACAAATTGAACTGTTGAACTCAAAGGGAAGGTATGTTAAAATTACTCTGAAAAATGCTTTATTCATCCCATCCTACCCACAGAGCATATTTTCTGTGATATCAGCTACAGCAAATGGAGCCAGTGTAACATTCACAGATGGACAAAATGAACTGCTGGGTAAAGATGGTACTGTGTTCCCTATTGAGGTTCATGAGAAACTGTATTACCTGAGGATGAAAAATAATGATGAAGGATACATTGAGGAAAACTTAAATGACATAACCAACAATGATAAAGTTAAGCTAGCTTGTGACCTGAAAACATGGCATGAAATATTAGGACATTGTAACATGACTGATGTTATGAAATTACAAAATGTGGTAGAGGGAATGAAAATCACTGATAACAGCAAAATGGAATGTAACACCTGTACAGAAGGGAAATTTATTAACAACAGAAACAAGGAGTCAGATGTTAGAACGAGCAAGCCACTAGAGTTGGTCCATACTGATTTGTCAGGACCTGTTACCCCTACAGGCTTAGAGGGACACAGGTATGTCATTTCTTTTACTGATGACTTCTCTGGGGCTGTTGCAGTCTATTTTCTGAAAAACAAAAGTGAAGCGACTGAAGCGACAAAGAAGTTTCTGGCAGACTGGGCACCCTATGGGAATGTTATGTGTTTTAGGTCGGACAATGGTACTGAGTACACAGGTAACGACTTTCAAACACTACTCAGAGATAAAGGCATTAGACACGAAACATCATCACCATACTCCCCACACCAAAACGGAAAAGCAGAGAGACAATGGAGAACACTTTTTGAAATGGGAAGATGTATGTTATCAGAAAAGGGATTACCTAAAGAACTGTGGCCATATGCCATTCAGTGTGCTGCCCACATTCGCAACAGATGCTATAATAACAGAACCAAGGACACCCCATATTTCTTAATGACAGGAAGAAAACCAAATCTTTCAAATATGTGGGTATTTGGATCAGAATGTTATTCATACAACAACCAACACAAGAAACTAGACTCAAGAGGAGAAAGGGGACTGTTTTTAGGGTACAACAAAAACAGCCCAGCTTATTTAGTGTACCACCCACAGATGAGAAAAGTTTCCAAACACAGGCTGGTAAAATTCATCAAAGAAAATGGTGTTGACCAACAAACACAGACAGATGTTTGGGAGCAAGGGATCCAGAGTGACAGATACCCAATGCAGGAAAATAGACAGGATGTAACACCATTAACTCAGGACATTACCCAAAATGTCACCCCAAGTGACAAAGAGGAAGTTACTCTTCAAGAAACTCAAAATGGCGAGTTTTCAGATTATATCACTGAGAGTAAAACTGACCATGAACAAACTCAAACAGAGCAAAATGATCGTTATCCAAAAAGAGAGAGAAGACCCCCAAAATACCTCGAAGATTACCAATCAGATGCGACACAAATAACTATCGATCATTGCTACAAGGCTGTATTTGGTGTCCCTCAAACATTCAATGAGGCTCAGAAGTCACCACATGCAGAAAAATGGAGACAAGCCATGAGGGATGAAATTGACTCGCTCAAAGAAAACGAAACATTTGAACTGAGCACCCTACCAGAGGGCAGGAATTCAGTTGGAGGAAAATGGGTATATACACTTAAAGAAAATGAAGGAAAAGAGATTTACAAAGCAAGATTTGTAGCTAAAGGCTACAGCCAAACAGAAGGTATAGATTACCATGAAACTTTTGCACCAACAGCTAATATAACGTCAGTACGAGCATTAATGCAGATAGCAGTTCAAAACGACCTTAAAGTACATCAGATGGATGTCAAAACAGCTTATTTACATGCCCCAATTGAGGAAGAAATTTACATAGATCAACCAGAGGGGTTTGAACAACAAACAGAAACAGGACCGAGATGTGTGTATAAATTAAAGAAGTCCTTGTATGGATTAAAACAATCAGGGAGAAATTGGTACAAACTATTGAACGATCACCTTGAACAAGACAACTTTGAACGAAATCTAGTTGATCATTGTGTGTACAGAAAACAAACTGAAAACGACACGATTATCGTGCTCATTTGGGTGGATGACCTGATCATCGCTGCTAGCAGCATTGAGATTTTGAACAGTTTCAAAGAAACAATGAAATCAAAGTTTAACATGAAGGACTTAGGAAAAATATCAAACTTTTTAGGTATACATTTTGAACAAGGAGAAGATGGAATAAAAATGAGCCAAGAGAAATACATCCTAAAAGTGTTAGAAAAATACGGGATGCTAGACTGCAAACCCAGATCCACCCCATGTGAACCAAAGCTCGATCACAAAGAAAATCATGAGAGCGACAAAACAAATGTAGTAGATCCTACGAACTATCGTGAGATAGTAGGTAGTCTGATCTATGCTATGACCTGCACCAGACCAGACATCAGTTGGATAGTAAGCAAACTTTCCCAGACATTAGCTAAACCTATGAAAGAGGATTTAATAAACGCTAAACATGTTTTAAGGTATCTAAAAGGTACTAGTGACTACGAATTAAATTTCAAGAAGAACAAGGAAGACTTGAAACTTATAGCTTACAGTGACTCGGACTGGGCATCCTCAGTGGAGGACAGACGCAGCACCACGGGTTATTGTTTCAGTTTAACACCACAAGGTCCAGCCATTTCCTGGAAATCCAAGAAACAACCAACTGTGGCTCTTTCCACATGTGAGGCTGAGTACATTGGGTTAACAGCTACTACACAAGAAAGCCTGTATTTATGTCAACTTTTAAATGGCATTGATAACAAGAAGTACAGCTGCACACTGCTTCATGGTGATAACCAAGGAGCCATTGCATTGTGTAAAAACCCTGTGAACAGACAGAGATCCAAGCACATCGATGTAAAGTATCATTTTATACGTGATGCACTAAGAGAGGAAAGGATCAAAGTGGTGTACTGTTCATCTGAAAATATGTTGGCGGACATCTTAACCAAACCTGCATCAAAGACAAAACTTTTGAAATTCAAAGGATGGTTTTTTGGACAATAAGGTCTAGAAGGTAAAGAAGATGAGAACAAGGGGGGGTGTTGGAATATGTTCTCATCTTATGTTATTGTTGTTATTATGTGTGCATGTTATATCGTTGTTGTCCACTAGGGGCAGTGAGTTTCTTGTGTGTAGGTAGCGCTGTTCTAGATCTGCTGTAGAAGAAGAGTTTACATGTGTGCCACTCGTAATAAAGAAGCTACAGCTATCTGACGGAAAGAAGTGTGGTTCTTAACATGAGTGCTGAACGAGAAAACAACGCCGGTGAACATGAAAACGCAACAGACCTTTACAGCGTCACAAATTATTACTCTGTGTGACCAAAGGGACACACTTTAGAAGATCCTTTCGAGGAAATGATAATTACTAGAAGAGGTTATTTGCAAAGGCCAGACGCGGATGTACCATTAAGGTGAAAGAGGCGGTTGCCTAGAGCCCCCAATCAGCAGGGGCCCCACCCCACCCCAGCCAGTCACCTACATCCCTAACATTGCTCCTGCTTGTTAATGTACATTTACCATAAAAATAATTAGTTACGATGAAAACGTATCAATAAAAACGCAATACAAAAAACGGTCGATTTCTGTACCCCCCTACTAAAATGGACTATTCCTTCATGACATCACCCAAAAATCCAGGAAGTGATGTATGCTAGTTGAGCGAGAAGCGGGAAGACAGAGGAGACGGAAAAAAGATGAAGCGAACGCGAAGAAACGAAAGCGGAGCGGAAAAACGTAAAAAGCGTGAAAAAAACTAAACGGATGTTTCTACACTACCGAAAGTGACAACGTGAGTCTAAAACTTCATCAACTGCTGATAATGACGGGCGACCCATTGAAAGTGTGGGGGGAGATAAAGACGAGGAGGATTCACAATATGAGGTATGTTTTAGGAATTATTTTGTAGGTTGGGTAAAAGAAATCCTGACAGTAATCAGCTGAGACAACCACTATTTTCATGTTTTCTTTCTGTATCAAAATATTTTACCTACTTTAGCTCCCTCCCTACCCTGCTTGTTTATTATATTATTAAAATATACAGACTATACATTGAATAGAATAGATGTAAAATATTCCACAATTATCTATTAATTCTTTTTCTCACCCATTTTACAAAATATTTGACTGTTAAAACTTCCTCGGACTATCGTTGTTTTGTTATTTGGTCCATATTCCCTCCATTAATTACATTACAGCGCACTGTATAGCTTTCAGAATAATGCAAAAACGTGTTTTTTAATAATGACTGGTTTGCTTTGGACAGAAATGCCACTGTTAGTTTAAAACAACAGAATCAAAAGGTTAGGATTACTAAATTAAATTGTTATCTAAAAGTAAAATTTGATATAAATGAAAAGTGACATTATTTGAGTCATTTAGTTTACAGTCTGTGTAAGTCTTAAAGGTGAAGTCTGCAGTTTCTGTAGAACATCAGCACTTAGAAAAAATTTCAACAAGCAAAGCATTCTGATCCCTCCCCCTCAGAGCCATATATGGCTCTGCCCCCTTGTGGTCTGTTGAAATTCAAATTCAAGCTCTGTTTTTATTGGCTGATTCAAATTCAAGCTCGGTTTTTATTGGCTGGTTACAAACTTTGTTTTTATTGGCTGGAAAATGGCGGGTCACTTTTTCTTTTTAGAAATGCTTATTTACCACCTGGAGAAGCAAGGGGACAATATTTTTTTTAAGTTTTTTTCAGAGATTACCTCTCTAACATCAATCTAGTGACAGAGTGAAGAAATATGTTAAAAATATATTGTTAGAAAAGTTACATATAGCAGCTTTAAGGTTTAAAAAGAAGTCAAAACTTTCAGTCTTAATTATGGAAACTTGGATAAATGAGAGCCTTCACATGTATTAAATGTAATAATGTCTTATTTTTCCTTTTATTTCCTCCAACACTAACATATTTGTTTTTTTCGTATGCAGTACATGCATTGTTAAAGACCAGTAACAAGACAGAAGACAATTTTCATAGAAGTCCAGCTGAATAATCAAGGTAATTCATGATCACTTAATGCTGTAAAACGTGTCTCATTCCTGGATATCTTGCTGTTAATATCGAGCCAGTGTGTGAATTCATCTCAAAGTACCACATCTCAACTACACACACTCACTTTTTCACATTGATCTAACAACTGTTCCCTGTTACAGAATATGTAATATAACGTTAAAAGAATTAAAGTTGTGAAAATCTTCTAATTTAGGAAAATATATTTCTACTGTATTGCTCACATCTACCCTCTCTATTCGTTTGTGTTTATTTAGTGTTGTTGAATTTTGGTGTAAGACTTGATTTAGAGCCTTTTATTGCAATAATAAAACATGTTTTGCAAAAAGACTTTAAAGGATAGTTGTACCTTATTAAAGTAGAGAAAAAAATTGTTGTTTTTATTGTCTAGTTCCCAGTATTACAGTATGAACATGAAAATCTTTGACCTTCAGGGCAGAGCCTAATGGTACATTTAGGCTGACTTGGGGGAGGGCCCCTTTACAATGGTTTGCCTGGGGCCCCAAAATGTCTAAGTCTGCCACTGGAAAAGGCATTATGGAGTTCACTCCAGAACAGTGATTTGAGCTCACTCAGAGAAAGAATACACTGTACGGAGACAAGACTTGGCAACAAGATGTCAGAGCTCATAATTTCCCCCTCAGCACCACAAGTGGGACATGAAGACAGTAGGATCCTTCATACTAAATCATTTTACACTTCAGAGGCTTAGGCCAACTGCTGTGTGAGAGGTGAAGGCAACAACTGTCCAAAAGCATTTTGCAAAGGAAGGGGGATTTCCTAAAGAAGGCATAGGGAAGTTAAAACAAGTCAAAAAGTACAGCTGGTTAATGTCAGCTCAAATCAAAATGAGAACTGAAGCTGTTTAATCTGTCGACTGGCACAGCTGCCACCTCTCAGCGAGCAGGTCACTGGCTCAAATCCCAGTTGGGGACCTTATTCTGGGTGGCGTTTGCATGTTCTCCCTGTGCATGCGTAGGTTATCTGCGGGTACTCCGGTTTCCTCCCACAGACCAAAAACATGCATGTTAGACTGATTGGTAACTCTAAATTGACTCTAGGTGTGAATGAGAGAGTGAATGGTTGTTTGTCTTGTTTGTCTCCATGTGTCCCTGATGGACTGGAGACCTGTCCAGGGTGTCTCCTGCCTCTCACTGCTGGATATAGGCACCAGTGACCCCCGCGACCAGAAAAGGAAGAAGTGGGTAAAGATAATGGATGGATGGAACAATAACATCTCTAATATAAAATGGAGCTAAGTTGTTGAGAGATGCTGGTGAAGATTCTCAGTCGTCCAGGACATGATAAAATCAAAAAGGCGTTCAATTAGAGCTGTCATCGGGCCGGAAATCCACGGCCCTACCCTACCCGAGCCCTAAGTTTAATTACCCAAGCCCGAGGGAGCCCGCTGATTTCCTAGAAATCACCGCCCGACCCGACCCTACCCGATTAAAAAAAAAAACAACAACAACAAAAAAAAAAAAAACACTACGTTTATTTATTAAGCTTTTACTGCGTTCTCCCACTCAGCAAAAGAACTTGATGTTGTTCTTCTTTGTTTTGATGGAGGAGGAGGAGGTGTGAGCGCGCTGCTCGCAGTTTGCTGTTGAAGCTTCAGGAATGTCAGGAATGCGGCAACTTGTTCCGCCGCAGAGAGAGCAGTGTGCGGACGTGAGCGTGCACCTGACGCACGTCAGCTGGTGACATAATTTTGAGCTCGTTAAAGTTAGGCCACAGAAATAATGCAACTCTCTGCAAGTCGTGGATAATAATTTTGCGCTCCAGCACTTCTGCATGTCTGCGGCGCAGAAACACCTGCTGCGGAGAGTCTGTGTGAGGACTGGCAGTGTTGCTTCAGTTTCTCATTCCAGAGACAAACCAGGTTGGTGGGATATTTGTCACCCTCCAGTTCTCTCTGTGCACGGTAAAATGGTTCGAGAAATGTCACTAAAAAGTCCAGCATGTCGGGGGAGACGCTGTCAGGCGCGCGCCGCGCGCCTGCTCTCTGGCTGAGTTGCCAATTTAGTGGCTGCGCTCAGTGCGCTGCGGTTTTCACCATCTAAATTCACTCTATTAATTATTTCCTCATCAATAAACTTACTGCCTTATATTCTTTACAAGCAGATTAAAACAATTTTATATTGTGTGCATTTTTATTTAGTTTTGTTTGTGCTGTATGATTAAAAAAACCACATCAAAGCCCGAGCCCGACCCGCGGCCCGCCAATCAAACGCAAAAATATGGCCCGAGCCCGACCCGAAGTCGGGTAGGGCTCGGGTAGGGTCGGGCTCGGGCAAAGAAACGACACCTCTACGTTCAATACAAGATCAACTGGGTCGAAACGTCTTTTTCAACAAATAAAGTCCAGTTGATCTTGTATTGAACGCCTTTTTGAAGTTGTTGAGAGCTTTGTAGGTTAGAAGTATGATTTTGAATTCAATTCTGGATTTGACAGGGAGCCAATGGAAAGAAGCTACAACGGGATAGATATGATATGATATGAAGATATAGAACAAATGTTGGAATTGATAAAGACAGAATTTGTCAAGATACAAACTTGGGACTTCCGGTGAGCACGGCGAACAAGATGGCAGCGGGTTAGGGTCTCTCCGCTCCCCGATGTGACACTTTGTTGGATATCCCAGGTGGGGAGCTTCTATTTTGTGCCATTCACCTTCCGCTGTGTTGCGCAACTATTTTTGTCCTTTTTGGAAGTGGATTAAGCCATTTAATCCCACAATGCCCACCTCGAGATCGAAGGGTGCAGCAGGCCGCATGTCCACCTGCGGCAGCCCACAACGTGGAGATGAGCACGATGATGCGACTCCTAACTTGGCGACTTTATTCACTGAAGTTGCTAAAATGAGCAATTTGCTACAAAGTGTGGCTGCTGATGTAACAACAATTAAGCAGACGGCGTCTGAGCTGAGTACAGCGGTGACTGCAATGCAGGAGAGGCTGACAGAAGCTGAGACACGTGTCTCGCAACTGGAGGACACTTCGGAGCAGCTACGCGCGGCGGACACTGAGAGAAGCAAGCTGTTGGAAGTTCTGCGGGACCGTGTTCAGGCTCTCGAAAATCACAGTAAGAGGAATAATGTGAGAATTATTGGGCTAAAAGAGACTGTTGGCAACACTGGGACACTTTTGAGCTGTGTTAAGAACATGCTGGTGGAGGGGCTGGGGCTGCGAGATGATGCGGAGTTCGAGATCGAACGAGCCCACCGGGCCTTAGCGCCGCAGCCCGATCCGAACCGACCACCGAGGCCGGTGCTGGTACATTTCCTGAGGCAGTCGGCGAGGGATAAAGTAATTGCTGCAGCTAAAGAGAAGTGCGGGATCGAGTGGAGTGGATGTCGACTGTCTGTGTTTCCTGACATGATGTTATGTACCCCAGTTTTTTTTTTAAATGTTTTAAACAACAGTCTAAGATCCTGTTTATTTTTACTTCACTGTAACCTGCTGCTAAATGCTGCAGCCTGCTGGTTTAGGAAGAACATTTATTTTCTCCTTAAACTCAACCTGACCTGAATCAAGCTAATTAGGCAGAGCTGGTGTTCACCTGCAGGTCCTGCCTTTATATTAGACAGACAGTGCTTTGAGCGGTGGTGGAGACTTGTTGCAACAGGATTGGGCTTGTTGATCAAGTGTGTGGACTTGCTGGAAGCAAGGGTAGAAGCTGGACACAAGATTTGGCTTGTGAATCTAGTAGAGCTGGTGTGGAAAGCCACCAGATGTCAGCTGATGAAAGGGCTGAAGATACACTGAAGGTAAATGACCTAGTGTTGATTGACAGCTGTAAAGCTGTATGTGTTATGCTGACTCAGAGAAACCTCCACCCTCTCTGTTTGTTGGTAAGACTGCTCAAGGGAGAGTAGCTGAGCTGTTTGGAGCTCTGAAGTGACCATGACTATTTAAATAGTGTTCTGTGTGGTCTAAAAGCACCTTAAGTGCTAATAGAAGCTTTGGCTTCTGTCTTTGAAGGTGTGTACCTGTGTTTGTGCCTATGAGGTTTAATCAGGTCTTTGGTTGAAGACACTGAGGGCAGTGTCTTTACAGTTGTTTAGGAGGAGGACAACTGGGATCAACAGTGAGGTGACTGTTGTGTTTTTTTCTCTATCTCATGTTTTGTTGTACTTTTGACTGTGTGGGTGCAGGTAGTCCAGTTTTCGTGTTTTGTTTGTTTAGGGGTTTCTTTGGTAAGGTAGACCGTCACCTGGGGGGGTACGACGGTCCTGTACAGGATTGGACCAACCTGGGTGGCGTTATATTGTTTTTGGCCTCGCCCACCAGTCCAACACTTATTTGTACTTTTTATTAATTTTCTTTTCCTTTGGACGCTGAGCCAGAAGAAGTCGCTCCGTGCCTGGTGGGAGAAGCCAGGGAGGACCCCGCCTGCTTGGAAGCGCTTATTTTTAGTTAATAAAATTTTGTTAAAGGGGACCACACATGCAAAATTCACTTTTTAATGTTTTTTTACTAAACTTTGGGTATTTACTTCATAAAAAAACAGTCCTTGTGCCAAAAAAATGCACCCAGTGGTTTATTTACTCTAAGTAGATTTATTTATTTTTGATAAATACACCAGGATTCACACTTCCTGCATTTATTGACGTCACAAGCCGCCAGCCAATCAGATCAAACCTGAGTCCAGCCCCTCACCTAGCAACCCCTGGTTAGGCTCAACCCACTTCTGTATTAAACACATGACTGTTGTTTTTCATGATTTCATCTCATCTTTTGTTTATATGTTCTTAATTTCATGTGTACAGCACTTTGTTGCAGCTGTGTTTTTTTAAATGGCTTTATAAATAAAGTATAATTGTTATTTTTATGTTTTAGTTCAATTTTTAGTGTATTTGCGATCGCTGCCAACGCGCAGCCGGCAAAAATTAAACGAGCGGACCACAGGCGGAAGGACCGGGTTCGACGGGACCCTCTTCCGGCGCGATGGAGCGGAGCTTCAACTGTACAGCCTTGCAGCAGCCTCGCAGCAGGCTCGCAGCAAGAGGACCTTCTCCTTACAGATTAATTTACGGGAGACACTTGGTGAACTTTGTGTTGTCTTCACTGGAACAGCGATAACTCCCAAAATCTCATCGCGTGCAACGAGCGGAGCTGGCGAAAACCGGAAGAGGAACAAGCTAACATTAGCTTCGGATTCGGGTGGTCTAATGCTAAAAGGAGCAGCAAACTGCGGCGCGCTCAGACGGGTTTCGGTAAGTTATCTTAAGCTAACACTAACAGTAAGTCAAATGAGTAATAAAAAAAGAGCTAATTTTAAAACAACAACACATTACAGATACTGGCTGTTACAGAGGGCGTGAACAGATCGTTGAAGGGCGTGGACTTCAAGAAACCGGTCGTTCAAAACGAAAGTTAAAAATGGCAGAATTAAAAAGGGTATAATTGATTATCTAATAATTATTTTGTGCATTAAATTGAAGGAATAGGGTCTGGATATCCCACAGAAATACCATAAAAATTTAAAAAATACATCTGAGGTCCCCTTTAAAACTTTTTTCTGTGTCCGGTGTCCCATGAATATGTTTTGGCTGTTCCAGTCGTAACATATTTATTTGGGGGCTCGTCACGTGATGACTAATATGATCTAGTGTTTTGTAGTTCTCTCCTACAGAACTAGCAGTAGTGAGTTGGGCGTTTTTGTGCATCTGCTGTGCTTTGCTTGTTAGACGTCCTGCACATCTGTTTTTTTCAGCGGCCGGCTGACTAAGTCCAGAGCACTACAAATGATTACACTGGTGTGTCTATTAGCCTATAGACTATCTACTCTTGGAAACCCCATCACGTTTCCACTAATAGTTGTGTTGAATCAGCTCAGCAAGCTGCTGATTTGTTGAGTGCTCACAGCTGCGCGTTTGTTTGTTGCGTTCACTTGTGGCTCGGATATTTTTATACTGTTGTATTTAGTGAAGTGAACGGTCTACTGTCTTGTGTATATAACCATGGAGTTCAGTTTAGACAGTTTTGTAGAAAACCCTACCGTTGAGGCTCTGGCTAACTGCACAAAAGAGCAGTTATTGTGTGTAGCTGAACACTACGAGATCCCTGTAGATAAACGTACTAGAAAGGAGACGATAGAACGTGAACTGATCACAGAATTAGCTCGCCTTGGAGTGTTTACTGCTGACATGATAGCAGAAAGTTCTGCGAGGACTCCGTCCTCCTATGCTGTGGATAAAGAGGTTCGCTTAAAAGAACTTGAATTAGAGTTGGAAATACGTCGGATGGAAAATGAAACCATTAGAATAAAAAACGCAGCTGATGCTGAGGCGGTCATGAGAGCTACAGAAGCCACCATGAGAGCAGCAGAGCTCGAGAGGGAAGCTAAGAAAGAAGCTGCTGAAGCCACGATGAGGGCTGCTGAGCTGACGCAACAGACGGCTTTAAGAGAGAAGGAAATGGAGTTAGAAGCTAAAATTCGCCTGAAGGAGCTGGAACAAGGACAAGCTCCGCTTTCACCTGTTGTACCTAGTTTTGAAGTGAGTAACCATCTATCATTCGTACCTTCATTCAATGAGAGTGACGTAGACAAATTTTTTGTCCTATTTGAAAAAAATGCGCACACTTTTAAGTGGCCTGATTATGCATGGCCCTTACTATTACAGTGCAAATTAACCGGAAAAGCTCAAGACGCTTATGCATCTCTTTCAATAGATGACAGTAGTGATTACAAGAAAGTAAAATAAGCTATTTTACGGGCCTATGAATTAGTACCGGAAGCGTACAGACAAAAGTTCCGAAAGCTAAGAAAACTTGAGAGTCAGACTTATGCTGACTATATGAGAGATAAAGAAATTCTTCTTAATCGATGGTGTACGGCTAGTTCAGTTACTAGTTTTGAACAGTTTAAACACCTTATATTAATCGAAGATTTTAAGAAATGTTTACCAGATCGGGTAGCTACTTATTTAAATGAACACCGAGTGTTGGAGGCTTCTAAAGCCGCAGTTTTAGTAGATGAGTATATGTTGACCCATAAGCTCAGTTTTGAACGTCCTAGATTTGACAAAACACCTACTCCTGATAAAGTTAAAGCGGATGGTTTTGAGTCTCCTCGGTTTTTCAGACCCAGAGGTAACGGAAAGTCGAGAGGAAATGCTGTCGCTCACAGGGAGAGTGGTGCGTTTGCTGGACGTAGGGAAAGCAGAGCTTCGTTTGGACGTGGAGCATCTACAAAGGATAATGTAGTTTGTTTTTATTGCAGACAAGAAGGTCACATTAGTACCCATTGCCCTAAACTAAAACAAGATCCAAAACCAGTAGCACTTGTTGAAACCCTGAGTAAAAGGCTGTCTCCCACTACAGATTCTCCTGAAAACGATGGATTTCGGCCTTTTATAATGGAAGGGTTCATTTCTGTTTCACACTCTGGTAAAAAGGTACCGATCAAAATACTGCGTGATACCGCTGCGTCTCAAAAGAAGATGTACTACTATTAGAAGATGTACTACCTACTGATGAACTTGAGATTATTAAAACACAGCAACCTATACGTGGTTTTAGTATGCAAGATTTTAACGTGCCTTTAGCTAGAGTTGTGGTCCATTCTGAGTTATGTTCTGGAGAAGTCATAGTTGGGCTTCGACCAAGTTTTCCCATTACAGGAATCTCAATGATCATGGGGAATGATTTGGCTGGAGGACGCGTACTTGTTACTCCTGAAGTAACACCTGTCCCAGTGTTGTGTACCCAACCAGATGAATTAGCACGCACCTTTCCTGATGTTTTCACATCATGTGCTGTGACACGGGCAGCCTACAAACGTCAACAAAACGAAGAGACCGATGTTGACATTGATTTATGTGACAGTTTTATGATGAGTACTGAAGAGAAACTAGTGCCTATAAAATCGGAAACATGTGTAGAAGAGATGGATGAAACAAAATTGTCGCTGTCTAGACAACAGCTAGTTGACTTACAGAAGAAGGATGAAACCCTAAAAACCTTGTTTGCTAAAGACTTACCTGAGGATCCAAAGCTAATAAATACGGGATACTTTTTAAAACAGGGCATGTTAATGCGCAAATGGACGT
>JBBPBX010020937.1:0-42872 GCA_038048925.1 Garcialebias charrua | reverse complement strand
AAATAAAGGTTAATAAACCTGCTTGGCTGTACAGACGTTTAGAAAAAATGAAGTCCAACATGTGATGCTGTTTGATGGCTGCTTTTGGTTGTTGCAGAAATTGAAGCTACACAAATAACAGTTTTAATAAACAAAAGTACAGTGTTTAATGGAGCATTATATACATTATTGTGATAGTAAACTAGTACAGTTATTGTACATATACACAACAATAGTGCAAATGGATTTTCTAAACTAAGTGAGTCTGACCATTTGTGTGTTTTTTTTACCTGTAAACTTCCTCAAAGATCACCAAGTTGTTTTTTATTGGCATGGTGGAATTTGAAACAATTTTATTGCTGTACCCATCCACAGCCAAAACATGGGTCACACCAAACATGCCAAGCTTCTCGTTCTGATCCAGGTGTAGTTTATGACCCATACACTCGGCATGATAGGGGGCAGGATTTAGATTCCGAGCACCCTTAATAAAGAAAGAAATATATAGATTATTCCTTTTTCGAAAAAACAACTACATATATATATATATATTTATTTTATTATTATTATTTTTATCCTAATCTGTGACTGTGAGCGATATGGTGCACGAAATCGGTTAATTTATTCTTAATATATATATATATATATATATTATATATATATATATATATATATATATATATATATATATATATATATGAGTGATAGATGGGAGGCCTACGTTGTATATACAGTACAGTGAAGTAGATGTAACTACTGTATACACCCAGTGCTCACTTGTCTAGCGGTGTCTGAGAATGTGCACTCCGCCATTGCGCCAGGTTACCATGGTAACGGTAAACAGAAATGTTAACGATTACTCTCACCACCACTTACCTCACGTCGGTATGCATGATATGGCTGATGAATCTGTTTCAAGACTTGTCCTACTCGCCGTTCTCCTGCCCGCACTCCCATCGACGACAAATATCCTGTCATAAACTTGCGCCCGTAAGATGGGCCCGTCTGATGAAGAAAACTATGTTAAAAATAGAAGCTAAAATATTATAGCCTACCCCAAATAAAAATCCACGTTACCTCATATATTGAGCCAAGCACAGCCTTCTCCAACTCTGCGTCCGAAACGTTATTTTTGCGTTTCAGGTTGTGCTGTGCACACACTCTTCTGACGCTCATTTCCGAGCTCTGTTGGATCCCCATCTGTTGCAGTGTAAAAGAAATCTCTGCGTGTGTTTTGCCTGTCTTAAACAACTCTTTGATTAATGCCAAGTGTGTTTCCAGCGAGGCCATGGTGTCGATGCGCGCGCAACACACACACACACACACACACACACACACACACGAAAAGACAACTTCCGGGTCACTCATTTGTTAGAAAAGAAAAATAAAAAACAAATAAGTCCGCAGGACATTTTTCAAAAGTTTGATTTTTGATTGAGGTTGAAGTCCAAAATGCAGAAAAACGATGACGTATTGTATTTTTTGATTCACACATGAAAAGGAATATTGAAATGACATGTCGTTTTTTCCTTTTTTCCTTTTTGTTATGCAATGAAAAATCAATTGAACGAAGGGTACACGGACCCAGTGGGCAGCTATGTAGGCAACGAGGGAGCAATTGGGATTGTCTTGCTTAGAGAAACCACAACATGTGGGAATAGGTGGGAGTCGAACCATGACTTTCTGGTCCCAGGTCAGCTGCCCTATATCTCGGCCCCCATGTGTGCGCATGCAAACATGCAAACCCATGTGTGCACAAAGAAAAATGACCAAAAGTCCACAAAGAAAAGCTCTCAGTGAGGAATCAACCTACAAACTTCCTGTTGTGAGGCAACGGTGCTAACTAACATTCACTGTTCAGCACTTGTGCCATGTTTACACTATGTTAAACATTTTCAGTTTGTCTTATAATTTTTTGAAAATTTATATCCACCTATTCCTCATCAGTACACATACCACGAGAACCAATGAGCTGAGGATGCTATCTCCTCTGTGGTCTACACTGCTCTCACCCACCTGGTCTGTTTGCTATTTGTGGACTTCATGTCTTCCTTCAACACCATGATCCCCCAAACCCTGATGGACAAACTACTCACACTAGGACTAAGCCCTTCCATTTGAACTGGATACTAGACTTCTCAACAAACAGACCACAGTCAGTGAGGATCCACAACTTCTCTTCCTCCACCATCACCCTCAGAACTGACTCCCCTCAGGGATGTGTGCTGGGTCCTCTCCGGTTCACTGCTCACATATGATTGCGCACCCAATCATCCAGGGTATCATATTTTAATCATATTTTAAAGTTTGCAGATGATACAGTTGTGGTTGGATGCATCACAAACAACAATGAGTCCAGCTACAGGCAGGAGGTGGAACACCTGGAAAGCTGGTGCAAAGAGAATAACCTTCACATCAATGTGAAGAAGACAAAGGAGATGATTGTGGACTTCAGAAGGAACAAACACCAAGGAGCTTTCTCAATTCAAAGAGCAGAGAGTGAGTGAGCAAGGTTTTAAAGGCTGAGATACGATACAACATACCTATGTAAATTGACAAATCACACCTTAAAGACCGTGTAAAGTGAAATTAAATTTGTGTTTTTATTTTGTCACACTGCATAAATATGTGTTATTAATCACCCATATAAATCTGACTGATTAAAAACATTGATTTCCTTATAAAATTAAGTCTCAAAAATCATGAAAATACATGATTTTGCCTTGCTCTAGAACGCTGGGGGCGTGTCGCACGTGGGCGTGGTTTCAGCGCAGTACTGCGCCATGTCCAGCCCCCTTCAGAGCTGAGCTGTGTGGGGAGGCATACGGGGGAAGCAGAGATCCACCTGCTCTGTTTTTATCTGAGTTCTGGCTTCCAGCAGCTCCTTTTTCCAAGAGTTACGCTGTTTTTAGTGCACTAACAACTCTGGTTATGTTTTTAAAGTTGAGGACACATAACTCCGCTGTTATAATCAGCGCTATTTTAGAAGATGAGCGGACTCGCGGTCCGAACCGGTCACATCGCATGCGGGGTCTGATCGCCACACACACACACACACACGCGCGCGCGCGACCCGGTCACATGCATGCGGGGTCTGATCGCCACACACGCGCGCGCGCGGGGGGGCGGAGGTGCAGGTGGCATGTGGTCGCTCCAGCAGCACGCCAGTACTGGAGGGAGACGGTCGGTAGCGAGTGAACGGCTCCACCGAAGAACGCATTTATAACGGCTGGAGCTGCAGGGGGTGGGGCTTGTGACCGCGTGACGAAACGCGGTCACATTTAAACCACGCCTAAAAAATCCTGAAAGAGAAATGTGTTTATACACAGTTTGATCTATAACTCCAAAATTAATTGAGCTACAATTTTGAGACTTTTTACTCATTTACAAGATTACAATTACGACATTTATAATGTTTATTGAAGAAAATGTTGAAATTCACTTTACACGGTCTTTAACAGTAGGGGTTTATTAAGGTCTTTGTTAGTCTAATTCACAGACGAGGCTCCTCTGTTCCCATCAGGTGTGAAAATCGTCTGGGAATCAGTCCTAAAGCTGCATTATACGTTTTTGAAAGTTGGAATCTGAGACCCCCTCCCCTGTTAAGAGAAGGCTTTTCCCTTTTAACATAAACAGCTTCCTTCATCCCCCTCTCAAACCATATGTGCTCTTGGTCCAAAATGTGCACATTCTGGTCCTCAAATGAGTGTCCCTTGTCCGTGAGGTGGAGGTGAACAGCTGAGTTTTGTCCAGAAGAGGTGGCTCTCCTGTGTTGGGACATTCGTCTGTTGATAGGCTGTTTAGTTTCCCCAATGTAGAGGTCTGGACAGTCCTCGCTGCACTGGACCGCATACACCACACTACTCTGTTTGTGTGTGGATGTTTTGTCCTTAGGGTGGACCAGCCTCTGTCTGAGAGTCCTGCTGGGTTTGAAATGTACTGGGATGTTGTGTTTGTTGAAAATCCTTGATACTCCAGCCAAATAAGGGATGACAATGTTTTTTCGTCTGTTCTCCTTTTTCTGTTCATTAGTGTGTTTTGTAGATTTCCTCGCTGACTTGACAAAAGCCCAGTTAGGATATCCACATGTTTGGAGAGATTTTTCAACATGTTTCTGTTCCTTTTCCTTCCCTTCTGTCTTCGTGGGGATGTGGTCGGCCCGATGCTGTAAAGTCCTGATGACAGAAAGTTTGTGTTCCAGTGGATGGTGAGAGTCAAACAGAAGATACTGGTCTGTGTGGGTTGGTTTTCTGTAAACTTCAATGTTAAGACTGTCCTCTCTTTCTATGTGAACCAAACAGTTCAAAAAGGCAGCTTGTTATCGTTTGCATCCTCTCTGGTGAACTTGATGTTGTTATCAACCGAGTTAATGTGTCTGGTGAACGCTTCCACCTCCCTGGCTTGGATTTTGACCCAGGTGTCATCCACATATCGGAACCAATGGCTTGGCGCTGTTCCCTCATAGGAGTTTAGGGCTCTCTGTTCCACTTCCTCCATGTAGAGGTTGGCAACAATGGGTGACACTGGGGATCCCATGGCACAGCCGTGCTTTTATCTGTAAAAACTGTCATTGAACTTGAAAGTGGTGGAGAGTGCTGGATCTCTGCCTAAAAGGGAAAAGCCTTCTCTTAACAGGGAGGAGGTCTCAGATTCCCACTTTCAAAAACGTATAATGCAGCTTTTCACACCTGATGGGAATAGAGGAGCCTCGTCTGTGAATTAGACTAGCAAAAACCTTAAGAAACCCCTACTGTTAAGGTGTGATTTGTCAATTTACATAGGTATGTTGTATCTTATCTCAGCTTTTAAAGCCATGCTCACCCACTCGCTGCTCTTTAAATTGAGAAAGCTCCTTGGATGAGAAGCGAAACGTCTTCTGCTACAAATAAAGTCCAGTTGTTTCTGTATTGAACGCCTTTTTTGATTTTATCATAATAATAATAATAATAATGAATTCAATTTATAACGCGCTTTTCATTAGTGAAAATCTCAAAGCGCTACACACATTGAATGCTACACACATTCATACACCGGTAGCGGCAGACTACCATGCAAGGTGCTTTCCAGTCCTACCGGGAGCAACTCGGGGTTAAGTGTCTTGCCCAAGGACACAACGACACATGGTGTGGGGAACCGGGATTCGAACCACCAACCTTCCGATCGGGGGATGACTGCCATTACCACTACGCCACGGCCGCCCAGTCCTGGATGACTGAGAATCTTCACCAGCATACACCTGAATGACACCCTCAGCTGGGGCAACAACACCACCAGTCTGATCAAGAAAGCTCATCAGAGACTACTTCTACAGACAGCTGAGACAAGCTGGTCTGGGAAGCTCAGTCCTCACCTCCTTCTACAGGTGTGCAGTGGAGAGCATCCTGTGCTCCAGCATCAACGTGTGGCATGGAGGCTGCACAGCTGCAGAAAGAAAAGCTTTGCAGAGAGTGGTGAAGGCTGCACAGAAGTTGTTGGAGTCAGTCTCCCCACCATCACAGACATTTACACCTCCAGATGCAGGAAGAGAGCCACCTGCATCATGAAGGACCCCACTCACCCAGCACACACACTTTTTGCCCCACTCCCCTCAGGAAAGAGGTTAAGGAGCATTGTGTAGTAGAACTACTAGACTGAGGAACAGCTTCTACCCTGAGGCTATTAGACTCATGAATATCTAACCAGAATAATCATTGTGAAAAATCACATCATGTTGCTACTGATCTGTTTCATGTTGATGTGTTCATGCGTGCTCATCTGCTCACACAAGCCGTGTTTCCATCCATTTTCATTTCGAAATTTGAGCGAATTTTAGAAAATTTCGCTAAAATGTAAATTAAAATTATGAGGATCAGAAGTGTTTCCATTAACTGGCTTGAAGCGCATCTGCAATGCCACGCAAAGCGTCTCTACGTCAGACGTCAGCGTCATTACGTCAGACGTCAGCGCCATACGTCAGACGTCAGCGTTACGCACTTCTACAGTAAACAGGAAGTAGCGTTTGAAAACAGACATCTCGGCAAAATGGAGAGAATATTTCTGGAATGTGTTGCTATCGGGCAAGTTGTATTTATTCTGTCATGCCAACTATTTTTAGCGATGCAACGTGTTGTCCGGAGACGAAGAGAAAGACGTGTAATCTTAATGCATGCAGCAATGGCCACAAGACGACGACGTGTTCCATACACATGGGAGAGACCCCGTACTCAGATTTCTGGGAGGTCGTAGTGGATAGACATTTCACCGATAGTCTTTGGCTACAACATTTCAGGATGTCCAAGCCCACATTTGAACTGTTGTGCAACATGATTGGTCGTTTCGTCGCGCCCATGCCAAGCAGACGAGCTCCTGTTCCAACAAGGAAACGCATTGCAATTGCGTTGTACAAGTTAGCCACCTGTGCAGAGTACCGTGTTGTGGCAGAGACTTTTGGTGTCAGCAAAACAACCGTTCACCGGTGTGTATATGCAGTGTGCAGAGCCTTACGATTCAAGCTTTTGAACATATTTGTTAAGTTGCCAGATGTGGCTGAAGCTAAGGCAGGGGTGGGCAATTATTTTTTCCATGGGGCCACATGAGAAATAGAAAATATTGTGGGGGGCCGGGCGAAATGACATAATTCAATACTGCATATTAATAGTATTTCTTTATTAAAAGCAGTAAATATCATTGTTTAGACAAACTGGTAAAAGTATTAGTTATGATTAATCAACAAAATAAAAAGCATGAGTGGACATTTTTGAGGGCTAACGTTGTCTTGTGACTTGACAACAATGCAATCATGCACATTGCGCATGTCTTGATTTACATATTGCATCATTTTGTACGTGAATTTTAAAAAGACATCAAAATTAAAGCAATGCAGTCCACAAATGAGGTAAAATTAGAAACTATTTTTTTGTTGTAACTCCCCTTACGGGGGCCGGTCAGAGTCAACCAAAGGGCCGCATGTGGCCCTGGGGCCTTACAATGCCCAGGTCTGAGCTAAGGCAATAGCAGGCCGCAACGCCATGGCGCACCGGGTGCCACAAGTGTATGGCGCACTGGATGGAACTCATATCCCGATCCTTCCCCCATCAGACGGATACCGGGACTATGTAAACCGTAAAGGGTGGCCTTCCATCGTTTTACAGGCACTTGTGGATGATGAGTGTCAAATCAGAGATATTTGTGTTGGAACACCAGGCAGTGCGCACGATGCAGCTGTTTTCGCCACGTCCAACCTGTGCAGGTATGATTCCCATTAACCATTCTGCTAATTTTTAATAGCCTTAATATGAAAAGAGTGCTTGTAATATGCACTTTTGGTTTTGGAGCAGCAAATAACAATTTGTACCTTGCTCACGACTATTAACTTTGACTTCAAAATACAAAGTAATATTTTCAGGCGATAGATCTGTTTGTTTCTGTTTGCTTCACTTACAAGTCAAAATATTTATTGTACAAATAACAATAAATATTAAGTAGTACAATAAATAAACAACAACAAAACATGATGTATCTTCTGGCATCACCTACATGGACATTACACAACCAATTGACTGAGGAGTCCAAATGCAAATTTTTATCATCTGGTGTTATGGCAGGCCCACTTAGGATAACAACCAAGTGTTTCATACAAAATTTTAACACCATGTGTAATACTGTGTTTAATTACTCTTTTTGTGTTGGTGTTGTTGTGATTTAATAATTAAAAATTACAAATACAGTTGTGGTTCTTGAAAAGTCAGAGAAAAACACTATGAACAGATACATAAATGCAGACACAAATGAATAACATCCATTACAATGTATTTCTCCAAAGTTACATGACAACTTTGTAACATCAATAAATGCATTCAAATATGACTTGTGAATGTCAAATTGATTTTATTCACCTGGACTTGTGGTGCAAAACATGTCCTTGTATGTCAAAGATTGCAGATCCTTGCTGTTTTATGCTAGCCTAGTAATGTCGGCCTATTGTTTCACTGTACTTCACAGATTTCCTGAGAGACACCCTAAAGCCAACACCGATGTGGAGGGGGTCGGTGTGCCGCTACTGATCGTTGGAGACCCGGCCTATCCACTACTACCATGGCTCATGAAAGGCTTCTCCGGTCCTAACCTTACAGAAGCACAAGAGGATTTCAACATTCATCTCAGTGCTATCCGTGTTAAGGTTGAGCACATTCGGGCAGGTAAAAGGGAGATGGCGCATTCTTGCCAAACGCTCGGATGTGCATCACTCTTTTATGCCGACAGTAGTGACTGCATGTTGTGTGTTACACAATATGTGTGTGAAGGAGAAGCAGCGGCTACCACCTGGACTGCTAGAGGCACCTGTGAATGATGGACAAATGCCACCTCATCAGCATAATGATGATGTACCCGACGGAGAGTCCCAGCGTATCAGGGAAGCTCTTGTCCATCACCTGGCACGCCAACGTCTCCCTCCTGTTCCCTAAAGCCTGTTGAACATTGTTTATATCCTGGTATTCACAACAATTTGTCATTCAAACAATTTTCTACGTAAGAATATACATAATTCTTTATGTATTTCAACACATCCTCAGAGGTCAAGGAAGTGGATTCATGTGTGGAATGTTTCTTGTCTGTATGCACCAATCTTTAACAAACGTGTTATAACAGTATTTACATCTTTCATCTACTACACAGACAATTTGAAGTTTGATTGCTTTGTACTTTTACAATGTTCTGTTGAAGTGCTATTATTTTACAGCTAAAAGCCTCTTTAAGTTTTACTGCAGGTCTTTGCTTAGTTGTGACACTATCCAATGATTGCTGAAACCTGAAATGTTTTTGCTTAATAAAACCTTTATTAAAATTTTTAAAAAATAATGTAAATACAATTTTAATTCTGATGTCTAGATGGTAATAGCTTACATCAACAATATCAAACTTAAGAAGCAACCATAAGAACAACCTTAAGAAGCCTGATTAAAAAAAAAAAAAAACATCAAAACAAGAAATAAAAAAAAAAAAGGATTGCAGTACGCATGCACAATAGTCATGTAAACAAAACCAAACCAGTTGTGACTGCATTGCAAAAAAAATATTTCTAAGTGTCAGCTGAGGTATTAGGATTGAACGGGGCAGACTGCTGTTGACCCTGAAAGGAAGACCACTGTTGGTTGTGCGAGTATGACTGGTCGTTGTGTACGGCTACTGTATGTGTCTGAAAATGGCCTTGCACTGTGTTTCTGTTGGCCTGGCTCCCTGCAGCCATGACCTCACACGCACGTGCACACCGCTCAAAGCAATGCACTGCTTTTTCCAGTGTATTTGCAAGGGACTGCAGTGTTGCTCGGTCTTTGTCTGCTTCCTCCTGCTGGTGCTTCAGTAGAGCATCCAACCCAGCCGTTTGTCTTCTTGTCGGGGTTTTGTTTGTGGGGGATCGTGACCAGAAACGTTGACCTCCTGTTGCAGCTGACCTCTGTGGCGGAGGTATGTCAGACAGACTTGGCGAGCTGTTGGCCTCTGAGCCCGTGTAGTCAGGTGCAGTTGGTGACTCTGTTGTGTTTGAAATGACAAAGTTATTAGCACGTTTGCAGTTTATTACTACACAACGTACCAGAATTGTGTATGTCCTAATGTTCACACATCAAAAGTATTCTCTGCCTGCAGTCCCACCCCAAACACATCAAACTAATGAAGAAAGTATCAAAACAAATTAATTGACATCATACACAGATGAAGAACAAATTCAATCAACAGAATTTACTCAATTTGTACCTCAATTAATTTTATGTACAAAAGCAGATTATTCACATTGTGCTTAATGTCCACAGTAGTGAAGTGAAAAATTCTCAGTCAAACAACAACATAACGGGTGGAGGTGGGGGGGGAGTGTACAATCAAAGTCATACCACCTTATTTTTGAAAATCGGACGCGGTTGTCTTTTGCAAACGTTATGATTTCATGTTAATAAAATTAGTGCATTCCCAGTTTGATGACTGTACAGTTCTTGTTCATATGGTTCTGTAGTGTGTTTCTTTGATGTTATTTAAGTTAGATTAGGTTATCTGTAAACTTGACACTTGGACTAACATTTTTATACAAATGTGTAGTTGTCAGGAACTACAGTAGTCATGTAAGTTGAACATTGGTATATGCCCACTGTATAGTGACATTTGCATTTTGTGCTTGTTTAAAAGTTATGCACGTTTAAATGTTATTTCAGTTTAAATGTTATACTGTACCTTCGGATTCCTCGCTGCCTTGATCATCGTTTCCCACAGTGGACCTATCATCGCCTTCCTCATCCAAAGGCTCCACATCATCTAACAATGAAAAACATAGCAAAAATGCATAAAACTTTTCAGTTGTGATAACGTATTTACAACCGTTCTTACACAAACAACAGTATAATGCAACAATTCAAAACCAAACTGTCTTTGTAGTTTCAAGTGCAAGTAACTAGACAAATTAACTCATAGGTTATCGCAGAACACAAGAGTTCTTCCATATTTAGGAACTTAAAATAGCAGATGTTCTCAAATGAAAGAAAACCATTTCTCCAATTTTTTATGTGAGAGTATCTGCCAGAACTAGGATTTATGAACATACAAAATTTGTATAGTTAAATAAAGTACGCATTTTTGATTTGATTTATTTAATCATTCATTTTACAATAAAATACACAACAATATACACATAAAATAAGAAAATAACACACAAATATAAAATGAAAGGCAGATGATTGAAGAAAAAAATTCTAATTTTATCTGCCCCTTATCTACCTAACAAACAATTCACACAACCAAATTCTTCAATTTCCAAGCGAGTGAAGACTACAGATACTAGAAACATGACAACATTAATTGGGGAGACAGTAGTGTTGTAGCACTGATGTTAGCATGTTAACATTCTTGTTAGCACGTTAGCATTCATGTTCGCATGGTAAGGCCTGTATAAAAAGTACCTGAGCTGTTGATAACAGAGGACAAAGATGCAACGATGGGCCTCTGGCCGAGAATCTCATCCATTTCGGCGAAATAGCGGAACTTGGACTTGTACTTGCCACCAGAACCACTACGAGACATGTCTCGTTTCTCTCCCATGTACCGCTGTTTCAGACTCTTCCACTTACTACGTAAAATTGTCCAGGGCTTCTCAAACCCCATGGCGAGCATTTCGGCTTGTAAATTTTGATAGATTTGAGCATTGCGTTGCTGTTTTCCATCCAAAATAGCTGTAATGTTTTTCTCACGCACGAGACTGATAAATGCTTTGGTTTCTTCATCAGTCCACACAAATCTGTTGTTTCCAGCCATGTTGCCGCGCGTTCTGGTACATCCGGGGAGAAAGCGGAAACAGCTGATCAGACAGCGGAAACAGCTGAACGTCACGTGACGTGAATGTTCGCTACGTCAGCACTGAGTCGGCAAATGTATGGCAAGCCCTTTTAACATTAAATCGTGAAGTCTGACTATCCGTAATTACATTCTAGATATCTTTTTTATTTTTTTTTATTAATTTTTTATTTTTTATTTTATTTTATTTTATTAGTGATAAACAAAAGTAACAATGACAATGACAAAACTCACAATAACATGTCAAAAACACCATCAATATCTCATACAAGAATCACATCTCCTAAAGACTATAATACATTCTGATTGCAAAGGTTCAAGAAAAGTCTCAATAATACTTAAAATAAGTCCTTCACAGAATAAAAAAAAAAAATAAAAAAAATAAAAAATAAGGGAATTAAAAGATGAAAAATAGAAAAAATAACAATAAATCAAAAAAAAACATACAAATCAGGGGGCTAGAAACTAAAAAACTTCCATTAACTCATATAATTTTACTGCATTTTCATTCTGCATCTTTTTTAGACAACTTTTGAAAAAAGAAATATCATTTTTTAGAGCACTGATAGAAAGGGAGCATTTTGCGTATCGACATTTATGGATATAGTATTTTGTTACAATAATCAGAACATTTACAATAAATTCTAAGTTCTTATCTTTAATGAATAAACCAAATTGAATATTTTCTAAGGAAACAAAATCCAAGTTTATTCCCTTAGCAGACAGAAAGTTGTGAAGTTGTTTCCACAAGTTCAATACTTCTTCACATTCATAAAACAAATGTTTAGTTGTTTCCAATTGAGTCTTACAAAAACCACAATTTTCTACATTAAAATTAAATCTCTCTTTTAAGAATTGGTTTGAAGGATATATGTTATTTATAAATTTAAAATGTAGTTCTTTAAGTTTAGGAGGAATCGGAAATCTCAAATAATTTGTTCTTATTTTGACTCTTGTAGAATTATTAAAAGTTTGTAATAGAGCTGTGCTTTTTGTTCTTCCTGGGTACATGTTATTTATTGAATATTGGTTTAAAAACCTGTTGTTGCATTTACTTTCCCTAATATCCACATACTCAATTTGAATCTTATGGAGTCTTGGAATATAGGGATGAGATAAATTGTTTTTAATTGACTGAAAAAGGACATCAGGGATGCTACGTAATACTTTCTTATAAAATGTTAATGAACAAACAATTCCATATTTCCTGTTAAATTCCTCCAAACTTAAAATTTCACCATTTCCATCTAGTAATTGAGTGATTGACCATATTTGTTTATTCCACCAATCTTTTATGAATATAGATTTTCTACTCCATAGAATTGCTCTGTTGTTCCATAGTGGGACATTATGAGGGCTGAAATTGTGTTTGAACATCAACTTCCACTGTAACAAAACCTGTTTATGGAAAGCAGAGAGCTTTAGGGGGAGTTTAGATAATTCAAAATCACATTTCAATAACAACTCATTCTAGATATCTAAAATGGAGTTTTGACTAGTCACAATTACATTTTGACTAGTCAGAATGTTAATTTAAGATATCTGTATTTACATTCTGACTAGTCATAATAGCAATTCAAGATATCTTAAAATGAATTTTGACTAGTCAAAATATAATTAAAGATATCTTAAATGACGTCACCCGATTCGTCATTTAAAGTGTCAGACATCCATAATGACAATTCAAGATATCTCAAACGTAATTATGACTAGTCATAATGACGTTTTTAGATATCTTTATTAAGAAATTACGCGTAGGACCCGCGGCTGCCACTTAGCTGTTCAAACAGATGCCTGCACAATTTTGGGTGCTGCAGTGGCGCTAGCTGTTCTGGACTAAATTGTCAGAAAATGTCACAAGTGTTAGCATTAGACAGTGAGGAAAATGGCTGAGTTTCATCTGTTGTTTTTGTTCAGTTCCTGGTTGTTCTTGAGGGGCAAGAAAACAACCTTATCTGTCCTACCATGCTTTACTACAGCCTGCTGGAGTCACTGTGTCTTACCTGAGCAGATTGGCTGGGGGAGTCCAGAGGACATGACTTAATTAACTTCTTTAGATTTTCCTACCTGGATTATTGAGCATGCATCAGGAAAACATATTTATTTCTGTTTACTTAATTTCATATTTATGTTCCAGGTTGAAGGCAGTCCAGTCTTGTGTAGGTTCTGTTCCACTCATATCTCGTGCATCATCATCACAGCTTGTGGGTGAATTTCTGCTCTTGTTACATTGAACCATCATTATCTTTTAGTTGACTGACCACTGGAAAGCCTCAGCCTTGGCTGAATATTTAAGAATCATTATTGCCTCCATTAGAATTAGTTTTTAACTTAGTGTTAATAAAATTTATATTGTATGTTGGAACAGTCTCCTGTTTACTTGTAAACAAACCCAAGTGCCTTTTCTGTGCATAAATTATGTCCTTGGGTGAAAATCCTAAGGTGCCGTTTAAGTAAGTTTATAAAATAAAAAATAACATTATTGCCTCCATTAGAATTAGTTTTTAACTTAGTGTTAATAAAATTTATATTGTATGTTGGAACAGTCTCCTGTTTACTTGTAAACAAACCCAAGTGCCTTTTCTGTGCATAAATTATGTCCTTGGGTGAAAATCCTAAGGTGCCGTTTAAGTAAGTTTATAAAATAAAAAATAACATCCAAGCTTGTCACATGTATGTAAACTGTTCTAGTGTTATGTACTTTATTATTTAAAAGTTTTGAATTATTTTAAAACATTCTTCAATTAAAACACACTTGAGCAGTATACGTTTTTTTATTATTTGTGGATTGATTGAGTTGAATTGCAAGGAAAACAAGTATAATTTACAACATCTAGTAAGAACAAAAAAAACTTTATAACTATTTAAGTTAACAATTTATAACTGTACACTATAAACTTATAGTGGATTATAGATATATTTCCCAAATTATGGAATTTCATTTTAAAGAAATTAGCACGGTTTTGTATTTTTCATGAGTAACAACTATTTACAGTATTAAATTAAAGTATTTACAGTGATTCACACAGCTTGAGACTGAATATTAGAAATACAAAGGAACAAAAAGGTGATTTGTACATTTTATGATACTGCATTGATATAAACACATTGAAAGTAAAACATGTCCAGTTTAGACTTCATCTGATCAATCAATTCATCACGCCATACCCGTTCAACAGTTATATTTTAGTCTACCCCCTGACCATCTGAGCTGCCAGTGCTGTGGCAGCAGACTCCTCCTCTGTAAGCAACACAGAAACAGCTGGCAGTAAGCCTTGGTTGTCGAAGCTGTACCCCTGCAGAACATCTGGACTGCTCCTTCGTTCTGGCCTGTATTTCATGTGACACTTGCAGAGACTGAAGATGCAGCTGACTGAGTGTGGGCACAAAACACATGTTGGGAAGACTATACATCATCGAAGGAAGAGCAGGGAAGTCTGGAGCCATGTGGTGCAGAATGATGCTACGCAGGACTTCTCAGTTGGGCACTGGTAAGACACCAGTCCACCCTGTGGCACAGGCCCACATCTGGATGGTACCAGCTCCAAAGTTGACAGAACATCTAGGACAAGAGCAATAAATGGTTGAGACTCCAGTCGGTGTAGTTTTCCTCCTGATGTCAGGATTTCGGGGTCTGGACGTGGTCCTGCAAACACACGAGTGACATAATCACAATAAGTTTTGACAAAAGAAACAGGCATAAAAACATTAACACAAAGGTTATACCTCTGTAAGCTCTGTAAAGCGTGGAGTGCAGACATCTTTTCCCCACAGTTCTGGGCTTTTGCACCACCACCACCTCGCTGGCAGGTTCAGGATGGATCCCCTTACAACATAAAAATATGTTAAACTTTTAAATAAATAAATAAATATAAAGGGACAGGTGAGCAATTTGGTAGGACACTGTTGGACAGATATGTGAGAGTTAAAAAAAACTTTATTTATGATCTGTATTCACTGGTTAAAGGTTCAGTACGTAATTTCTGGAACATGCTGGAACTTAGGAAAATTTTGAACAGAGACACGTTTCTGGCCCCTCCCCCTCAGAGCCATATATGGCTCTGAGGAGGAGGGACCAGAAACTTGCCCCTTGCTCTGCTGGAATTCAAATTCAAGCTCTGTTTTTATTGGCTGGTTACAAACTCTGTTTTTATTGGCTGGTTACAAACTCTGTTTTTATTGGCTGGTTACAAACTCTGTTTTTATTGGCTGGTTACAAACTCTGTTTTTATTGGCTGGTTACAAACTCTGTTTTTATTGGCTGGTTACAAACTCTGTTTTTATTGGCTGGTTACAAACTCTGTTTTTATTGGCTGGTTACAAACTCTGTTTTTATTGGCTGGTTAACGGCGGGTCACTGTGGCTTTTTAGAAATGCTTTTAGAGAAGCAAGGGGACAATAGTTTTTTACAGAGATTACTTGTCTAAAATCAGTACCGGGTATGTCAGGAGGTAGTGACAGAGTGAAGAAATATGTTAAAAATATATTGTTAGAAAAGTTACATACAGCTCCTTTAACTGGACACCATTAACTTCACACAGACTCTTTCCACTGGTACATTTTCATCTTTAAATCACTTCTTGGTCTGCTGCCCTCATACATCTCCTCCTACATGTCTCTGCATGAGTGCAGCTACAGCGTGCGCTCTCAGGACATTAGGGATGGGGCAGATCCGATCCAGTATCGGTATCGGTATCCGATACCAGCATTATTTAAGTATCGGGTATCGGATCAAACCTGCCGATACTTTTCCGATCCAGCTTCAAAGAGCACTTGTGTTCAATCACAATCTGTGACTGCCCTTTTTAACATTGTGTGAGATAAACCCAATGAAGACACTCTTAAGCCTTACAAT
This sequence comes from Garcialebias charrua, assembly GCA_038048925.1. Lineage (NCBI taxonomy): Eukaryota > Metazoa > Chordata > Actinopteri > Cyprinodontiformes > Rivulidae > Garcialebias > Garcialebias charrua. Next base: position 26,725 of record JBBPBX010020937.1, on the reverse strand, counting down.
AAGGGGGTTCCCTATTGTAAGGCTTAAGAGTGTCTTCATTGGGTTTATCTCACACAATGTTAAAATGAATAGTTTGGGTGCAAAAGTTTCATTATACAGAGTCAAATACCTGAACAGTATCGGATCGGGAAAGTATCGGTATCGGTCGATACTGAGTTAATAAGTATCGGTATCGGATCGGAAGTGAGAAATGTGGATTGGTGCATCCCTAACCTGCAGTGTTCCGTCAGTGAGGACTGAACTTGGAAAAAGGGCCTTCTCCTACTCTGCTCCTGCTTCATGGAATATCTTACAAAAAGATCTGAAGCTCTCGACCTTGACCTCTCTAAATGGTTTTAAAAATCTGTTGGAATCCTGGCAAAAACCAATGCAGACATGTTCCTGTTACTGATTACTGCTACTGATTTACTACATCTATTTTATGATGTTTTTGCTACTTTAATATTTTGTTTTTAATTTTGTAAAATAAAATAAAAATCTGTACAGTATTTCTCTTTTATGTTTGTCTATTGTTGATTGTTTAAGGAAATTTCTACTGTTATTGTTGTCATCACTCTTTAGTTTGTTGCAGGTCTCTCTTGTAAATGAGTCCTCAAGGCTCAATGAGATTAACCTGACGAAATAAAGGTTGAATGAATGATATAACAGAAAAGAATGTGTTCCACTCTTATTTTATTTATTTACCTTTGTTCTTGGTGTGTGTCATCTTTGTAAATCTCTTGTGCAGGAGGAACAGTTGACAGCTTTAATAAAAAATAATAATTAATTGTTACATACACCTTTATCAGCTGCAAAACTACAGAAATAATTTAACAAATCAGCTTTTTCTTTTTCAACACACAGTGAGATCTAAAATAGATAATAACTATTTTGAGCACACATATATATATATATATATTAATACTTGTTATAACATATTTAGCTTTAAACAAGTAATAGACTATATATTGACTCACTTAACACATCACTTACAGCACGCTACACACACACACTTTATAGACACAAACATATTTTTGACACTAATGGAACCTCGAAAAAATATAACAAATGTTTATACCATATCTGTCTCAAATATTCCAAATAAATTATCACATAAATTAGGCTTTTTTACGATGTTCATATGTTGCAGCTGAAGCTAACGTTAGCTAGCGGTTAGCTCGCTATGCTAAGCTACGTTTTTTCTTACCTGGATAGCTGTGGATATTTTCTTCATGGAAGAAATATCCTTTCAAGTTTTTGGTTCATGAATTCGCTGCTGTGAGTTCCTCCTCAGCAACAAAAACGGCTGCTAGCAAATTATACACAGATGTTGAGAAGAGAGACATTTCCCTGCGCTGCACAGGAAGTGTTACTTGGCTCCAAGAACTGCTACTTCCTGTTGCAGTGAAAAAGACCTCGGTTTTAAAAAGTCTTCTTGTTGTAAAAAGTCTTCTTGTTGTAAAAAGTCTTCTTGTTGTAAAAAGTCTTCTTGTTGTAAAAAGTCTTCTTGTTGCAGACAATAAATTATCCGTGTTTTTAATTTATGAGCACGAGCTGCTGCGCTAATAATCGTGAAATAAACACAGGCATTGTGTTGGACAGCCCTGGCAGACAATAACATTTCCGCCTGCGTCAATCTGTGTCATTGTGACTAGTCAAAATTATAATTCAAGATATCTCGTACGTAATTATGACTAGTCAAAATGTGAATTCTAGATATCTTAAATAGAAACGCCGTCCACATGATAAAATATTTAAGATATCTTGAATTCATTTAAAGATATCTTAAAAGGAATTTTGACTAGTCATAAATACAGTTCTAGATATCTGAAATTGATTTATGACTAGTCATATTAGTTATTTAAGATATCTTGAATTACATTTTGACTAGTCATAAATACATTTTGACTAGTCATAAATACATTTAAGATATCTTAAATGATGACGTAATTAAAGATATCTGTAATTGTAATTATGACTAGTCAGAACTAAGATCGAGATATCTTGAAAGCTAATTATGACTAGTCAAAATTAAATTAGAGATATCTAGAATTGTATTTACGACTAGTCAAAATTCATTTCAAGATATCTTAAATTGAAGCCTCCATTCAACTCAATGGAAAATCTGACGTCATTTTGACTAGTCAGAATGTAATTAGAGATATCTCAAATAGGAATTTTGACTAGTCAGAATGTAATTCAAGATATCTTAAATAGCTATTATGACTAGTCATAATTCAATTTCAGATATCTGGAATTGAAGTGCCCTGAATCCGATTTAATGTTAAAAGGGCTTGCCATAGATGTGTTTCCATCTGTCGTTTAGCGCATCTGGTCGGTTTCGCAGCTCCCAAAAACTACCTCAAGCGAGCGTATAAACTTTTTGGCGAATTTCGGGATGTAACTTCGTATTTTGCCGTTTCCATTAAAGTGCGACTAAACCCAAAATTAACTTTTTTTAGCTGATAAACTCCCTAGAATGTGTTTAAAATGTTATCTAGCACTATGGCTGTGTTTATTCTCACATAATTGTGCATATCTGTGTAAATTGGCAATATTTGGCAATATTTGGTCTAAAAATGTGTTTACGGTAGTTCTATGGGTTGAACTGGTGGATTACACCTTAATTTTCTTATTTGTGCAAACGCTCATGTGTGACATGTCTGCTCATGTGTGATGTCACACAGGTGGTTCAAGCAGAGCCAATCCCCTGCAGAGATGAGAAGTGCATACCTTATATGGAAGTGCTGCATTTCACTCCTGACAAGCGGTTTTATTTTTATTTTCATTTTCATTTTTTTAGGCCTTTGGTTTTGGATGGAATGGGTGGAATAGATAAATACATCTACATGTTTATTCTTTGTTGTTGCTTGGTGTATGTTGTTGGCTAGAGGTTTAATTTGTTTTAGGTTGTTGCAGGTGGAGGCGTGAACAAAAGCACAACTCTACCTCCACCCCTCCTTGTCTCTCGACACGCCCATTTTCAGGGAGATTTTGGAAGGAGGAGTTACCGATCCACAGGGGTTTAGTCACACTTTAAGCTTTTCTGCTGCGATACTTCAAAATGCGCACCTAGAAACCTTGATGGAAACACGGCTATTGGCTCATGTTCGTGCTGCTGTTCGACGTAATGTTTTTGCTATTAGTGCTTAGTGTATTATTTAGCTGATGTTTTTCTTAGTTCATATCTTAGACCTTACTGTTTTTCTTTTACATTTTATTGTTGGATGTAACTGGGACCCTGTGTACATAATCTCGTTCCACCACAAGTGGTGCGAATGATAAATAAATCTCTCTGACTCTGATTTCCAGTAGTCATTGGAGCACAAGCCAGTGTATCTCTTGTGCTGGTCCCAAGCCCGGATAATATTTGAGGGTTGTGTCAGGGCATCTGAAGGAAAACACTTTTTGCCAAAACTATAATGTGAGTTCATCAAAGCAGGACAGAGTAAGAGGGAGGAGGATGACTCGCTATGGTGACCCCTGAAGAGGGAAAAGCCAAAAGAAAAGATTGAGCGAGATGTGGGGCTTGTATTCCAACACGTTTCATAACAACTTACCTTTGCCCTTTGTCAGTAGCCTTTGTTTTGCCATTTGCAAAGGCAGCTGAGGAAACTCATTTCCATTCTGAGGTAGCAACGGCATTTCATTTCCCAGAAACTGCTGCTGTTGAAACCCGTCGTACTGTGGAATGGGTTGGTGCTGCTGCGGTGGCTGCTTTTGGCCATAATATGCTCCGCCGTGAACCGTGTGTAACAAACACAACTGGAACAGCCAGATGACATGGTGGAAACAGTGGAAAGGTACAGCCACCATTTTCTGCTGTGGAGAAGGAGAAAAAAAAAATACTAGTTCAATCTCTCGGCTTTTGCTTTATGTCTAAAACTGTTAACTGATGCATGCAAAGTCTAAAGACGTTGATCAAACAATTGCATTTCTCATTGCTGTTAGGGACATGCTGTCCTTAACATTCATTCATTCATTCATTCAACCTTTATTTATACAGGCTAGCCTCGTTGAGTCACGGGGACTCATTTACAAGAGGGACCTGTCTCACTCACACCAAACAACCATCCACTCTCACACTCACACCTAGGGTCAATTTAGAGTCACCAATCAGCCTAACAAGCATGTTTTTTGGTCTGTGGGAGGAAACCGGAGTACCCGGAGGAAACCCACGCATGCACGGGGAGAACATGCAAACTCCACCCAGAAAGGCCCCGGACCGGGATTTGAACCGGCAACCTTCTTGCTGAGAGGCAGCAGCTCTACCAGTTGTGCCACCGTGCTGCCTAACAGCAAGTTTAACCAGGACTGGAATTGCCGGTAGACCCTGACCTCCATTAATGGTAAACGGTAAATGGAGCGTACTTATATAGTGCTTTCCAGCCCCCTGTGAGGGGCCCCAAAGCGCTTCACAGTACCAACATAAACACATTCATACACCGGTAGCAGTAGCCTGCCATGCAAGAGTCCTACCGGGAGCAACTCGGGGTTAAGCGTCTTGCCCAGGGACACAAGGAGGTATGCAGTGACTGGGGATCGAACCCGGGACCTTCTGGTCCTGAGCCGGCTGCCCTGCCTCTACACCATCTCGGCCCCATTAGTGAAGACATGTGTAACCAATGTTTCTAAGTAAATTTGACAATTTGACATCTCAACGATAAGCGCACACTTATAAGAACTAAAAGATTTAGGCCTGTCGCGATAAACAATAAATCAATCGCATGAAGAATGAAAATTATCAACCTTATTTCCATTTATGGGCTTTATTATTTCTTCGTGTCTCTCTCGTTCTACTGAAGACATCGCTCAACTCCCTTTCTGTTTTCTCTTTAAAATCGGTTTTAACCATCAAAAATCACGTATTTGGATTGTTAAAAACAGCTAAGCTGAGAAGCTAAGCTATGAGCTAAGATAACAGGCCAACCTCGGGAATAAACCTCCGTCTTGTCAAGCTCCAAAATTCACGGCGGAAACCCGTGCCTTTGTGTAAAAAGTTGTTTTTCTCTGCAAAAAGTACCTGAGAACTTGGTTACTGATTTTTTTTATTAAAAGCTTTGTGTGAAAAATACTACGCTAAAGAACTCAAATTACAGAGCGTCCGCAATGTCACGGCATGGGCGTAGCCAGGATTTTATGAGGGGCGGTTCGTTTGAAGGAAAAGTGGACCTGAAAAGAGCAACACACCTCGGTGGTTAACTGGAAGCGCGTCGGGTTGCCACTCCAAACTTTATCTTGACTCGGGTTCGATCCTCACTTGGTTGAACTTATTTTACGTTTGTCTTTTATTGGATTAAAAAAAAAGAGTTTGTGTTAACCACAGGCATATTAAGTCTATGGTGTTAACCGGTTCGACATTAGCGGCGTCTCCATACCTTCTCTTTCCACCTCTCTTAACACAGAACTTGTGTTGTGCGGGAGTTGTAGGCGGGACTTCATAGGCAAAGTGGGCGGTTCGTTCGAACCCAACGAACCCTGGCTACGCGCATGATGTCAGCCCGTGTCACGTCAAGGGCCCTCCCTCCCATTTTTCTTAAAAAGACACACTGCTCAACTATCCATACTTTGGTTCAAACAGTCTTATACTGCCATCAGGTGGTCAAACGAAGTACTACAACCAAACAAATCAACATTTATTGTTAAATTTCAAACAATATTATCGTTTATCGCAAGAAATTCTGAGACAATTAATCTTCCAGCAAAATTTGTTATTGTGACAGGCCTAGTAAGATTCAGATTGTGGACCAAGAAGTTCAATGGTTTAAGAGAAAAGGGTCGGAAGCACTGCGTTAAATGAGAAAAATCTTTAAATGAAGGAGGTCATCTTTGGTTTCAGTACACAAGGCATTACATTTAAATATGAACAGTTCGTTCCACATCAGTGAGCATCTTCATACGTGTGAACACATTTCTCATGGAGACAAGGCTAACTACTTTTTTAAATCCTTTGTGTAAAATGTAATTCCTTAGATCTCTATTTGATTTCTCGAATAAATTCAAAATGTTCTGTAATCAAGAAGAGCTGAGAATGAGATGAGGCACAACAAAACCAGAACCATTAACTCTAGAGTCTGCATCCATTATGCCTCTTTCAAAAAAAAATTTTTTTTTAAATTAATGAACATTCAAACTGATCAAACATGATGTGCTGATGAGAACAAATTAAAGTCACTCAGCCACAACTTCTTCCAAAACAAAGGCATTTCAGTTCATTTCTAAGAAATATTTCCACTTCTGTGCTGTTAAACAGGTCTTAGAACATGCTTTGTTGTCCTCATGCACCCTTGTTTATCTAAAAGAAAATTACATCCTTCATATACAGATAAAATCATATGATCACGAGGCTCTGCTGGGAAGTGGTACGTTTTGAACAGGATCCCTAACAGTTCAAACATGTTTCGGCTTCAGCAATCTGGAGCGTTCTGCCAAAAGAACTCAGCAAAAATAAATATGAGTGGATGAGTGTACGCGCTGTGGTATTTGTATATTTCGTGGATCAAAGCTTTGGAAGGGCTGCAGTTATTAAAGTAGATTTGCTTACATTTTTAGGGAAACGGGCTCTTAATAAAGTAATCCAAGAGGTATCAAGCTAAGTGTTTCTAGTGGAACGTTTCCAGATATTTATTCACACAAAGTACTGCAACAAATTCAAACAGCAAAATCCCGATATTAGTTATCGACAATGCTCATTTTCTCAACCGTTAGATTTTTGTTGCTTGACAAAGTAACTAACTCCTACCTTCTTTTTATGATCTAGCAGCTTGGTGAGTTAATAATAATCAGAAGGAAAAAAAACAGACAACATTGTGTGTTTTTTTTAACCGACACATTTTCATCCTCTTTAAACCAGAGTAGCTTCCCACCTTGCAAAACATGTGAAGGACGCAAGCCCTTCTGGACTTTACCAAACGTGTCCGTTTTCCCTCTTGAAGGTGCTTTCCAGGGTCGGGTGGTGTGAGACCCAGCCTGAATAGGTGCAGTCCTTTGGGGCTCTGTGAAAATGATAAATTCAGATTGATGATTGCCATCTGGATCAGACACACAACTTACACTGTAGCATTATTTGATAGGAAACAAATTTTAGGGGAGTGAAATTAATGGAAGATGAGACAAGAGGGCCTTATTACTTTGATTATGTGAACAATAACGTGCTGAACGTTTCCTCATGTTCAGATTCAGGTTGGTCTTCAAACCCTGTTAAGATTACTTTTAATTACTGAAATCTCCACATGCGCCAACAATTTAATGTTCTGCCCTGATTACAGAAAATCCATAATTGGGTCATCTTTTTGTACTGTACATCTTAAATAATAAGAATTTTACGCGTTTTTTTCCTTCTTCTCGTTTATCTTAAAGTAACGTTGCCATGAAACCAACAAAGTCCATGCTCAATAATCCAGGTATACAATACAACAATCTTCAGTCAGGTCATCTGGACAGTTTTTCTTTCTTTCTTTTTCCTTTTTTTTGTTTTTGTGCTGAAACGTTTACATTTTTTTTTTAATTAATTAATTAAAACAACTGTCCAGATGACCTGACTGAAAATTGTTGGATTGTATACCTGGATTAGTGAGCATGGACTTTATTGGTTTTGAACTAGTTTGACATACTGTCGACGAGGGAGAGGGTCGGCACTGGAGGAGGGGGCGTGCCAAAGAGACCATCTTAGCACCAACATAACTGGTTTGTTCCACTTTGGAGTAAGCGGTTGGGGGAAGAATCAGTTTTGTGTTGTGTGTTTCCTTGACTGATGAAGCCCTCTGGATGGAAGGTGAAACGTTTCAGCACAAAAAAAAAAAGAAGAAGAAACTGTCCAGTTGACCTGACTGAAAATTGTTGGTTTTAACGTTGCCATGGTTTATTTCTGTTATCAAGGATTCAAGGTTCTTTATTTGTCAGACACATCACATGTGGTACATGTGGTGGAACAAAATTGTGTACACAGGGTCCCAGTAACATCCAACAAAAGTATAAAATGTAAAAGTGTTTTGTTTTCCATCCCATGGTTGGAACTAATCTCAATCATATTTGCTTTTTTTGTGCAGTCTTAAAATTTTCATTAAGGAACTTTGAATCACTTTTTAAAATAAGCTAGCTAAACAACAAATTAAATGTAAGTTAATTTAGATTTGAAACACAGTTTCAAGTAATTTTTCCCCCTATGTCAAACTAACAAATGCAACTAAAGCACTTCAAAAATACAAACCCCTCTGGGTTTCCATAGCTTTTATTAATCACTGTTTTTTTATTAAAGTTTTTTTCCTTTTATACATACAAATAAGAAAGCGTGGGTACAAAAAATGTTATACGTATGGTCTGTTTAAACAACATACATAAACACAAACAAAAATTCTTTAAAAATTAATCCCATTCACTCCTATCCAGGTCACTGCCCTATGTCCACACACTACATCTTTAAACCTGACAAAAACAGAGAGCACAAAAAAATAAAACAGAGAATTCACCTGAAATATTATTGTATATTTTGGAATGTATCAAGAAAAGGCCCCCATATTTTATTAAATTTCTCAGTAGAGTGCTGAAGAGAACACCTTATTTTTTCTAGTTTCAAGCATGACAAAAGGTCATATAACCACTGTTTATGAGTTGGAAGGGCAGCACCCTTCCATCTTATTAGAATTGCACGCCTTGCTAACAAGGAACAAAAAGCCAGTGCTTGTCTTTTGGAGGCTGATAGAGGTAACTCTTCACCACTGATACCAAACAGAGCAAGGAGAGGGCTAGGTGTTACTTCTACTCTGAAGATTGTGGACAGGGTTTTAAAAACATCCGTCCAAAACTGACCAAGGCTGGGACAGGACCAGTACATATGAACCAGTGTGGCCTCAGCAGTTTTGCATTTGTCACAGTATGGGGTGATTTCTGGATAAATACGAGACAGTTTGCTTTTGGAGAAGTGGGCTCTGTGTACCACTTTAAACTGAATAAGACAATGGCGTGCACATAGAGATGTTGTGTTAACAAGTTTAAGTATAGAAGCCCATGTTTCATCTGGAATGGTCATGCCCAGGTCCTCCTCCCATACAGCTTTAAGTTTGGGTGAGGAGGTCTCCATCATGTTCAACATTAGATTGTAAAGCCGTGAAATAAGCCCTTTACGGGTCGGGTTCAATTGTAAGATGGTTTCCAACAGTGTAGGCTCTGGTAGAGAAACTGAGCCTGAAAAATGTGATTGAATAAAATGTCTGGTTTGTAAATATCTGAAAAAATGGGATTGTGGTAGACCATACTTATTGCTAAGTTGTTCAAATGATGCCAATTTCTTCTCAATGAAAAGGTCCTTAAAATGAGTAAGACCGCTCCTGTGCCATCCCAGAAACACCCCATCCTGAAGAGAAGGTTTAAACAAATGGTTAAGTGCAATGGGGCTTAGAGGGGAAAAATCCTTAAGTTTAAAATGTTTTCTAAACTGGCCCCATATTTTTAGTGAATGTTTCACTACAGGATTCAAAATGGAGTTGGGTGAGGAGAGTGAAAGTGGAGCACAAAGCATAGCTGGTAGAGATATATTATTGTTGTTGTGTAATTCCATAGTCACCCAATCAGGGGAATTACTCAGGTTATGGTAAAAATACCAGTGCACTAAGCATCTGAGGTTAGCAGCCCAATAATAAAACCGAAAGTTAGGAAGACCAAAACCCCCCTCCTCTTTAGGTTTTTGAAGATTCATCTTATTAAGCCTTGGACGTTTATTCCTCCATATGTAGGATGAAAAAATTGAATCCAGCTCGTTGAAAAATATATTAGGAATAAAAATAGGTAGTGCCTGAAAAACATATAAAAATTTGGGTAGTATAGTCATTTTAATTGAGTTTATACGTCCTACCAAGGACATGGAAAGTGGCGTCCATTTTGTGAGGGATCTTTTCACTTGGTTCAACAGTGGAGTCAGATTTTCTTTGAACAAGTTTTTATGTTTTTTTGTCACTGTGACACCCAGATATGTAATTTTTTGTCTTTCAATTCTGAACGGCAAATTAGTAAAGTCTGAGTATATTTACTTTATTACTTAAAGGGAAAAGCTCACTTTTGGTAAGGTTCAATTTATACCCGGAGATCTGGCCGAATTGGGTAAACAAGTTGAGGGCAAAAGGCAGTGAAGTTGATGGCTTGGAAATAAAAAGTAAAAGGTCATCAGCGTAAAGCGACACCTTATGTTCCATGTCATTTCTCCAGATGCCGGATATCTCCTTACTGGTTCGTAGTGCAATGGCGAGGGGCTCTATGGCTAGATCAAAAAGCAGGGGGCTAAGAGGACAGCCTTGATGGGTGCCTCTTTGTAATTTAAATGGTTTCGAGGTTTGAGAATTAGTACGTACTGTAGCAGATGGCTGATGGTACAATAATTTAATCCAATGAATGAATTTTCCTCCAAAACCAAATTTACTAAGAGCTGCAAAAAGATAGTCAAATTCAACCCGATCAAAGGCCTTTTCAGCGTCAAGAGAAACAACACACTCATCCGAGACTGTGGGACTTGAATAAACTATGTTAAGCAACCTACGTATATTAAAATATGAATGTCGGTCTTTAATGAAACCTGTTTGGTCTTTTGAAATAACAGATGGTAGGACGGTTTCGAGCCTACGGGCAAGAATCTTAGCTAAAATTTTAACATCTGTATTCAAGAGAGAAATAGGTCTGTATGAGGTGCATTCCATTGGATCTTTTCCTTTTTTTACAAGTAGTGTGATACAGGCTTCATAAAATGACTGAGGGAGGGATCCTTGTTCAAAGCATTCAGTAAGGGTGGAACTAAGCTGAGCAGATAGTAAGACTGAATTTTTTTTTTTAATTCAGAGGGAAAACCATCTGGACCTGGAGTTTTGCCAGACTGCATTGAAGCTATTGCTAGTGAGACTTCTGACTGGGAGATGGGTTCATCTAACCTGTTTTTGAGTTCAGGTGAGATGACAGGGATGTGAAGTTTAGCTAAGAAATCATCAATCTTTTTAGGATTGGTTTGTAATTGTGAGCTGTATAACTCCGAGTAATAATAATAATAATAATAATGAATTCAATTTATAACGCGCTTTTCATTAGTGAAAATCTCAAAGCGCTACACACATTGAATGCTACACACATTCATACACCGGTAGCGGCAGACTACCATGCAAGGTGCTTTCCAGTCCTACCGGGAGCAACTCGGGGTGAAGTGTCTTGCCCAAGGACACAACGACACAGGGTGTGGGGAACTGGGATTCGAACCACCAACCTTCCGATCGGGGGACGACTGCCATTACCACTGCCATTACCACTACGCCACGGCCGCCCCTGGAGTTTTGCCAGACTGTATTGAAGCTATTGCTAGTGAGACTTCTGACTGGGAGATGGGTTCATCTAACCTGTTTTTGAGTTCAGGTGAGATGACAGGGATGTGAAGTAGAAGTCTCTGAATGCATCATTAATATTTTCATGATCTGTGATTGTATTGTCGTCTTGTTTTCGAAGTTTAGAAATAGTTTGCCTTGCCCTAGAGCCCTTAAGCATGGCTGCTAATAGTTTATCAGGTTTGTCGCCATGCACATAGAATTTGAATCTGTCATGCAAGAGAAAACGTTCAGCTGAATGTGTTGTTAGTAGGTCAAGCCTCGTTTTAAGTTCAATACGCTTTTTCAAAAGTTCCGGACATTGATTGTGTGCATATTTTACGTCAATCTCTTTGATTTGTTGCATTAGGTTATTCTGTTCGTAAGTAGACTGTTTTTTTATTTTTGCTGAGTAGGCAATAATCTGGCCTCTGATATAGGCCTTAAAAGCATCCCATACTATGAGGCTAGAAATCTCTTGGGAGGAATTAGTAGCAAAAAAAAATGTATCTCATCCTGAATAAACTTTAGAAAGTTTTCATCCGAGAGCAAGGTTGAGTTAAAACGCCACTGTCCAGTTCTTGGGGAAAAGTGAGGAAGAGATAGGGACATAGTGAGTGGGGCGTGATCTGAAATTACTATGCTCTGGTAGTCACAGGAGCGGATCTGATTTAAGTATCTAATATCTGTGATAAAGTAATCAATTCTTGAATAAGTTTTGTGTACGTGTGAAAAATATGAGTACTCTCTCTTATCAGGGTTTAAAGCACGCCACACATCGCACAGTCCGTAGTCAGATAAAAAGGTTTGAATGACTGATGCAGATTTGCTTATGACATTAGTTTTAACAGATGAGCGGTCCAAAACTGGGTCCAACCAGCAGTTGAAGTCACCGCCCAGCACCAGACGATATTTATTGAGATCGGGTAAAGAAGAAAATAGTTGTCTAAAAAAATTATCATCATCTGTATTAGGAGCGTAAACATTCACCAGGGCAACTAAAGTGCTGTAAAGTTTCCCACTCACTATAACAAACCTGCCATATTTATCAGCTACCACATTATGGGCCTCAAATGGAGTATTCTGGCTGATCAGTATGGAGACCCCTCGTGCTTATTTGTCAGACACATCACATGTGGTACATGTGGTGGAACAAAATTGTGTACACAGGGTCCCAGTAACATCCAACAAAAGTATAAAATGTAAAAGTGTTTTGTTTTCCATCCCATGGTTGGAACAAATCTCAATCATATTTGCTTTTTTTGTGCAGTCTTAAAATTTTCATTAAGGAACTTTGAATCACTTTTTTAAATAAGCTAGCTAAACAACAAATTAAATGTAAGTTAAAGCTGCAGTATGTAGCTTTTTTTATGAACATATTTCTTCACTCTGTCACTACCTCCTGACAGACTGATGTTAGCCAGGTAATCTCTGAAAAATTAAAAAAAAAATATTGTCCCCTTGCTTCTCCAGGTGGTAAATAAGCATTTCTAAAAAGAAAAGGTGACCCGCCATTTTCCAGCCAATAAAAACAGAGTTTGTAACCAGCCAATAAAAACAGAGCTTGAATTTGAATCAGCCAATAAAAACAGAGCTTGAATTTGAAATTCAACAGACCACAAGGGGGCAGAGCCACATATGGCTCTGAGGGGGAGGGATCAGAATGCTTTGCCTGTTGAAAATATTTCTAACTGCTGCAGTTCTACAGAAACTGCATACTGAACCTTTAATTTAGATTTGAAACACAGTTTCAAGTAATTTTTCCCCCTATGTCAAACTAACAAATGCAACTAAAGCACTTCAAAAATACAAACCCCTCTGGGTTTCCATAGTTTAACAGCAGAAACAGAAATCATTTCATACAAAGTGACAGTACTTTAGGTCAAAACAAAAGTCATAATTTTTTCTTCAGTTTTGTCACTTTGCTGCTCTGGAGCATATAGGTGAGTGTTAAAAATGCCAAGATGAAAAGACAAATGCAATGATCTTGTTGATAAATATAAAAATAAACATTACATCACATCCAAACTATTTGATTTCCAAGATTCTACAGAGTGGAAGTTTGCAGGAGTGTATGTCCCAGTAAATTCTCCCTGAAGGTCAGACTGTGCAATGCTCAGATCAGTAGCTAAAAATGAAAAATAAGCTTAATAATAAGTTATTATTTATATTTATTAACCTTTATTTAACCAGGAAAATCCCATTGAGATCACAACTCTGACTCTACAAGCCTCGGGTTATAAGTGAAAGTTTGTCACGGGAATGTGATGACACCTACACCTGGTTGTTTGGGGAATCCCTTTTTTCCACAAGTTCATGACTGGAAAGTTAGAAAAACAGTCAACAAGAACGGCTTATTTAATAGAGTTGCAAGAGAAAGTTTTTGTTTAGAAAAGTTTCATTTAAAAAAGACTGAACAGACGCAACCAAACTGGCAACACATCTGAAGAGAACTAAAGAACACCCCATACTGATTGGCAGCACGGTGGTGGAGGGCTGAGGGTTTGGGCTCCTTGTAGTCATTGAGTCGATCTAAACTCCTCTGTAGACCAAACTATTCTAGAGTCTGATGTGTGGACATCGTCCAACAGCTGAAGCTTGGACCAAACTGGGTCCAATGATCCAAACACAGCAGCTAATGTACAACAGAATGGTTCACAAAGAAACAAATCAAAGCTCAAGTTAAAGGCCAGAACCTGAATCAAACTGAAATGCTGTGGTGGGACCTTCAGAGAGTTGAGCAGAAACCTCAATGAGCTGAAGCAACACTGGAAACAAGAGTGGGCCATAATCCCTCCACAACCATACGAGAGCCTGACAATACAAAATTGTAGGTGGAAAAGTTTTTCTTTAAGCTGTTTATCTAATTTATACAATTTTTCTCAGACTCAAGAAACACCAAAAGTGTAACTTGAAGCATAGCAGGGTCTCTTCAGTTAAAAAAATGTCCTCAGCTAGAATAAATCTGATCAGACAAGTAGCTCAAACAGCAGATCACAGACAAACTAGAGAGATGCATTTCCTGCAAAAATGCAGTGTGAATGCTTATCGCAGAACTTTCATTCAACCTTTATTTAGACAGGCGTTGAGCCCCGAGGACTCATCTAGCTAAAAAACCAACTGAAATTAACTAAAAATGCTGAAATGTAGCTGAAATGGAAGAACAAGTCTTAATTAGCAGAAGAAAACAGAAAGTCCTTTGTACATATATTTGCTTACCGTATTTTCCAGTGTATAGGTCACACCTTTTAATGGTTTTTTCAAGGCCTGCGACCTATACTCAGGTGCGACCTATATATGGCTCGTTATCACTTTCGGTGAAACACATTTTTAAATCCAGCTCATTTCACAATTACGTTCATTTATTAAGGAAAAGTTCAGCTCAGACATATATTTGCTATAATTTTTATCAAACAAATAATTGTTTTTAAGTGTTAATCTTCTTAAAAGCCTTGCTGTGCACTCCTGTGGCAGACATTTGCAGCAGAGCTAAACGTAGGTGCGACCTATACACCAGTGCGACCTATCTAGGGATTTTTCCAATCTATTGGTGATAATTGGACAATGCGACCTATACACAGGTGCGACCTATACACCAGAAAATACTGTAATTGGGTTTAAATAAGAAGAAATTAGCAAAACAAATACAGGAAATTAGCAAAAAACGGCCGAAAAGTAACTGAAAATGCAAAAATAAGCTTAAATTACCAGAAGGAAGTGAAAAGAGCTGAAATGAGCTGAAAAAATGGAATTGTCTGAAAAAGCAAACATTTGGATAAAGCAGCAAAATAGTAGCTGCAATAGCAGAGAAAAGCTGAAATTCAATTCACTTCATTTCAGTGTATTTATATAGCGCCAAATCACAACAAGGGCACTTTACAGGAACATTCACATGAATAAAAAGGAGCTGAATAAAGTTGATTAGGCTATAAGTAGCAGAAATTATCTAAAAAAACAAAAACAAATTTTCTCTGAAAACAGCTGAAATTAGCTAAAAAATGCTAAAAAGTAGCTGAAAGGTACAAGCTTAAATTAGCAGAAGAAAGCGAAATAACACGTTTGCCCAATTAGGCTGAAAGAAGCAGAAATGAGACCACCACCACCACCACCACCACCACCACCACCACCACCAAATGGGTACAATAAATGTGGAATTAGCTGAAAAAGCTAAAATTAGCATACAAACAGCTAAATATTAGCTGAAATAGCAGAAAAAGCTGAAACTTGCATAAAACTGCTGAAAGGGGCATTATAAGCTGAAATTATCAGAACGACGTTTGAAGAAGCACAAATATGCTGTAGTTATCAAAAATAACCTAAAAGGAGCACAAAACAGCTGAAAAACAGGTAAAATTAGCTGAAAATAACAGAAAAAAAATTATTTGCATCGTTCATCAAGCTGTAAAAAGCCGAACATAAGCTTAAAGGCTTTTATTTGATATGTCAGTGTTTCATGCTTGGGCGCGGTAAATTAAAACAAATCGGACACCTCTGCATCTCTCGTCTAGCTGCAGCTCTCTTTGCCAACACAACCCCAGCTCGGTGACCAGCTGAGTCTTTCATCACCTCCAGCCCTGCTTTGAAAAGAATCAAATTTCCATTCCTGCGTCGTGTCGTGCAGCTGACTGCTTCCAGATGGAGCCGACTCCACCGCTCCACACACAAACGATGAAGGAGCAGAGGCGTGTCATCGCTCACAGACACCGTGCCAGTCTTGGTTACACGTGGTCGGGCCTGAAGTTTGGGCTTTCGTTTCCAACAAGGACGCTCTGGGGAACATTATCACCTGCATGTTGGACAACAATGAAAAACTTTTTTTTTCCTGTAATCGTGATTAGTATGAAGACTTTAGCTAAAACCACGATTCCTATGGCAAAATCCAATCACTGCAAGTACTGTACAAAAATCTGGACAGAAAATTCATTTAAAAATCATCTGAAGTCCTAAAAACAAAGAAACAAAGCAGCTAAGACCTTCAGAAAGAGTAAAGAACTTTGATCAACACCACTTTAAAATGACTAAAACAGTCTGGCTCGTTGTTTTGTGCAAAAATCTTCAGCCGGCCCTCATTTTGTTGCTGTTTGCTTCCTCAGTTCAGCCGTCACTGAGGCAGGTGGACCAGCAGAGGGCGCTAAAGCTTAGTGGTGACATTAATAAAAGTCATGAAATAAATGCTGTAATTTCTGACTCGTTTCTTGTTTGTTTGTTCATTTATTTATTTATTTTTATTTATTTATTTAATTTATTTATTTATTCATTTTACATTTAAAATACCAAAAGAAAAAAAGAAAACCATTTCACTTATTATATTCTTATTCTATTCTGCTCCTGCTTCCTGGAATGTCTTACAGAAAGATATGAAGCTCTCGGCCTTGACCTCTCTTGATGGTTTTGAGAATCTGTTGGAATCCTGGTGGGAACCAATGCGGATATGTTCCTGTTTTTGATTTTATACATCTACCTTATAATGTTTTGCTAGTTTTTGATACTTTGTTAAAAAAAAAAAAATCTGTTTCTCTCTTATGTTTTTCTATTGTTTATTGTTTAAGGAAATTCTACCATTGCCTGTTCATCATTCTTTAGTTTGTAGCAGGTCACTTTTGTAAATGAGTCCACGAGGCTCAATGAGATTTACCTGACTAAATAAAGGTTGAATGAATATGAAACGAAAACATAAAATGAAAGGTGGCAGAAAGAAGAAGAAATCTTATTAGATCTGCCCCTTTTTTCAAAAACAAAACAATTCATATTCAAAAGTCAAAGTCAACTTTATTGTCAAAACTGCAATATGTACAGGACATACACAGGATTGAAATTGCATTTCTCTTTGTCCCTCGGTGCAACAGTAAACATTTAAACACTAAAACACTAAAACATTTAATAAACATAAGCATAAAATGAAATAATGTTTATTAAATGTTTATTAAATGTTTCAAACAATCAATTCAAACAATAATTATCTATGAGTATGTGTTTATTTTTCACATTCTGGACCCGGTGCGCCCACTCCTGTCCATGCTGGGATTTATCACATTCAATCAATAAATGACCGAGACCCAATAGACGTAAAGAACAAATTAGGATTTTTGGTTTGATTTGAAGAAATTGTGCTACTTCTTTCACACTTCATCTCTCTGCAGATATTTTCATGGACTGAACAGATTTAGTGGCTGTAAACAGCTGATTTCCAACCCTTCAGCACACTTTGACAGTGGGAAGCATTCACACTGTTGTGATCCATTTTTCTTCCATACATTTTCAGCACATTTCTCATCCCAACGTTTTTTGTGCTACTTCAACAAATCATAAATCAAAACATTCTGCTTATTCGGGAGAAGGGTGTTATGGCTTTTGGTGCAACTTTAGCTTTTTGAAACATTGAGCCTTTTTTTGCCACTTTTTTCCTCATAGAAAATGAATTGAGCTCACATCTTTACATGTGTTTACAACCTTTTACTGCTCCTAACACATTTTGTTCTGGTTCAGCTTCTTTCAGCTTCCTTGTGCAAGTTTAAACTTTTTTCTGCTAATTTCAGCTGTTTTGTGTCCCTTTCAGCTTATTTATAGCAAGTTTAAGCATTTTCTGATATTTCAGCTACTACAGTATTCAGCTGTTTTGTTGTTCATTTTAGCCTTTTCAGCTAATTCCACAGTTTTAACACTAATTTCAACTTTCTTTAGCCTAAGTCAGCAAAACTGTGCTCTCTCTTCATTCCTTCTATCTGTTTTTTTTCCCCAGCTGCTTTTTCTGCCATTTTTTGTGTTAATTTCAGCTTTTTTTCAGATAATTTCAAATTTTTGTGCTCATTTCTGCTTCTTTCAATCGAATTGGGTACAGTTGTGCTCTCGCCACTTCCTTTTGGTATTTTAAGCTTCTTTCGGCTTAAAAAAAAGCTATACGTTTCAGTTTTTTTGTTGCTATTTTTTGTCTTTTTCTGATAATTTCTGCTTCGTTGTGATAATTTCTGCCTTTTTCAGCCTAATTGGGCAAACGTGTTCTTTCTGCTTTCTTCTGCTAATTTAAGCTGGCTCTGCTTATCTGTTTAGCTTTTTTTTTGTGTCAACTTCAGCTGTTTTCACATAAATTCAAAATTTTCTTGATAATTTCTGCTACTTTTAGTCTATAAGTACTTTCTGCCAATTTCAGCTCGTTATGCCACTTTCAGCTTATTTCTGCTGGATTCAAATTTTTTAGCTACTATTTAGCTGTTTTTAGGCTTTTAGCTTTTTCATCCAATTCCACATTTTTTGCACTCATTTCAACTTTTTTCAGCCTACAGGGTACTTCAGCAAAGATGTGCTCTCTACACGCCTTGCTGGTAATTTAAGCTTCTTTCTGCCGTTTTAGCAACTTTTCAGTTTTATTGCTAATTTTAGCTTTTTTCAGTTAATTCCCACTTTTTTGGTGCTCTTTTATGGTCATTTAAACCTAATTCAGCAAATATGTGTTCTTTCTCCTTTCTTCTACTAATTTTTTTTGGCCTGTTCTTCCAGTTCAGCTGCATTTCAGCACGTTTTTAGCTATTTTCAGCTGTTTTTCAGCAAGTTCTTCTGCATTCACACTGCATTTTTGCAGGAAATGCAGTTGGACTTTACGTTCACCTCCACCTCTCCGCCTCTCTCCCACCGCCTCACCCGTCTCCCTGACAGATTTTCCCTCTCCTGCAGTTCTGCGAACCACAAGTCACCGAATGTCTGCCCACAGTTTTCATCTCAGGCAAAAAGAATCGCACCAGGAGGAAAATTATTTTCCTATTAGCCTTAGAGTTCTGTCAAAACAAAGTATCTGATGTCAATGGATAGCAGCGACTCAGTTTTAAACTTTTACACGAGTTTATGAGGTTTATTTTGCACGACATGTTCCACTCGCTCACACAGCAGGAAAGAAACACTTCTGAGGCTTTTAGCTCTTAGTTTAGAGCTCGCTGATTCAAAGTTTTTGCCTGAATATTGTCTGGTTTTGCCACATTCTTTCATGTTTGTACTGGCTGTCAAATGGAAGTATCTTTGAGAGAATGAATATGTGCGTAGGCAATAACAATGCTTGGCCAATAACCAGATCTGATAACCGATACCATGATAAAACCGCAGACGCCATGGGGGAATTTAGCAGTTTTCAGCCGCATAAATATATTTGAGCAAACTGTGTAAATAGGTAAAAACCAGCCCAAACCAAAGACGCCACAGAATGTCTCCTCAAATCAGTATTTGTAAGCGTGCTGGATCTCACGTGTGTAAAATTGAATTTTTGCACAGATTTTATGCATTTTATGTTGAAATTCAATGTGTGGGAGTAAAATTACCTCCACGCTGCACAGCAGGTTTCATTTAAACCACACTGAGGTGCAAACAGGCTAAATTTAGGTTTCATGGTTCCAGCAAACACCCTGTTATACAAACAAACAACTACCGGTAGATAAATATCAAAGCTCATGCTCAATAATCCGGGTAAAAACATTCAACACAGCTCAGTCAGGTCATCTGGATGGTTCTTTTTTTTAAACGCTTCGTCCTTCATCCAAAGGACTTCATCAGTTCGAGGATCCACACTCATAGAAATATAGGTAGTCCTCGACTTGTGACGGTCTCGATTACGACGTTTCGTGGTTACGACACGCATCTCCGTAAAAAAAAAAAATAAAAAATAAAAATAATATTTTGAAAAATGTATTTTGAAATGCCGAATTACACAGTTTCCGGTTTTACGTTCTAAACGTAGCGGCGGAGAAATTCTGCCCTGTACTCTACAAAAAGCTAAGTCTGGTCCTCTGGACATTCAAAAAACAAAACAAAACTTGTTGGAGCAAGCTGGACAGGCAGCAGCTGTGGAAAAGTAGCTGTTTTATGGACGGCGGTTTTACAACGTAAACGAATGGAGAATCCGGAGGAGGGACGGAGGAACGGAGGAAATGGCTTCACCAACAGTCCAGAGTAGGAAATTAACTATTTTTTCGCTTCATTATGGCTCTGAAATGTATGTGTGTTTTGATAATTATAGGGTACTGTGTTAGGATAGGCGTGCTTGGTAAAATACAGTACTGTATGTATAGAGCCCTCCCCCTCCCCCACATTGGTGCTTCTGACCATATATGTGTCATGCTAAAGCCTGCATACAGGCCACTGGTGAAAGTCACAAAACCAGTCCGCAAGCAGATACGAGTGTGGCCAGAGGGGTCTTCAGAGGCACTCCAGGACTGTTTTGACACCACAGATTGGAGTATGTTCAAAGAAGCTGCTACCACAAACAACAACACATGTCTCCAGGAGTACTCAGACACTGTATGTTCATACATCACCAAGTGCATTGATGATGTAACCAACCTCAAAACCATCACTGTTCGGGCTAATCAGAAGCCATGGCTGACAGCTGAGGTTTACAGACTCCTGAGAGCCAGGAATGCTGCCTTCAAAGCGGGAGATCAGGTGGGCCTGAGGGCAGCCAGAAAGAACCTGGATCTGGGCATCAGAAAGGCCAAGAAGCAGTATTCCAGGAAAATAGCTCACCGTTTCAAGGACAGCAAGGATACACGCAGTCTGTGGCAGGGAATACAGACCATCACAAACTACAAACCACCCCCCCAGACCTGTGACAGCTCAACCTCTACGCTGAATGAACTGAATGAGTTCTTTGCTCGGTTTGAGGCAAGTAACAGCACACCTGCACATAAACTCCCCCCCTCTCCTGATGGCCAGGTGCTGGCGCTGTCCTCAGACAGCGTAAGGCGATCATTTATCAAGATTAACGCCCGGAAGGCCTCTGGTCCTGACAACATACCTGGTCGTGTGCTGAAGGACTGTGCAAGGGAACTCGCAGCGGTCTTCACGGACATCTTTAACATCTCACTGAGCCAGGCCATCGTCCCCACCTGTTTCAAAGCCACCACCATCATCCCTGTCCCAAAGAAGGCAACGCCCGCATGCCTCAATGACTATCGCCCAGTAGCACTCACCCCCATCCTGATGAAGTGCTTTGAACGGCTAGTCATGAAAAGCATCACATCTGTCCTCCCTGCCTCCCTGGATCCCTTCCAATTTGCATACCGACCTAATCGCTCAACCGACGATGCCATCTCCTCTGCCCTCCACACAGCTCTCACACATCTGGACACGAAGGACTCTTATGTTAGAATGCTGTTCATCGACTTCAGCTCGGCATTCAACACCATCATCCCCCAACAGCTCATCCATAAACTGGACAGTCTGGGGCTGAACACCTCAATGTGTAACTGGCTGCTAGACTTCCTGACCGGGAGACCACAGACAGTACGGATCGGGAGTAACACATCTAGCACCATCACATTGAACACAGGGGCCCCACAAGGATGTGTGCTGAGCCCCCTTCTATTCACCCTGCTAACACACGACTGCACACCATCGTACAGCTCCAACCACTTCATCAAGTTTGCGGACGACACAACAGTGGTAGGTCTCATCAGCAACAACGATGAGACGGACTACAGGAACGAGGTGAGCCGCTTGGCCTTGTGGTGCGGACACAACAATCTCACTCTCAACGTGGAGAAGACAAAGGAGATTGTCGTGGACTTCAGGAAGAGGGATGCACAACATGCCCCTCTGACCATCAACAGCACCGCAGTGGAGAGAGTGGACAGCACCAAGTTCCTGGGAGTGCACGTCTCGAAGGACCTGTCCTGGAGCAGGAACACTGCAGCACTGGCCAAGAAGGCTCACCAGCGTCTCTACTTTCTCCGCAAGCTGAAAAGGGCTGGAGCTTCAACCCCCATCATGTGCACCTTCTACAGGGGTGCCATAGAAAGTGTCCTGACCAGCTGCATCACGGTGTGGTTTGGTGCATGTACTGCATCATGCCGCAAGAGCCTCCAGCGCATCGTGAGAGCAGCTGAGAAGATCGTCGGCACCTCCTTGCCCTCACTGCAGGACTTACACAGCAAACGCCTCACTCGGAAAGCCCTCTGCATGGCAGGTGATCCCACACACCCACTACACAGCCGCTTTAGACTGCTGCCATCAGGGAGGAGACTGAGGAGTCTCCAGGCTCGTACCAGTAGACTGAGAGACAGCTCTGTTCATCAGGCAGTCAGAATGCTAAACACTCTGCCTGCTCTGCCTCCCCTCCCATTTGAACTGCCTTAACACAAAAAACTTTCTCACACATTACCACACAACACAAAGTTTTTAACACTGGACTCTGTGTCATCAAACGGGTTATTCACTAAACTCTCGGTCATGTGCTCATTCAGTTTGCACTACTTCTCATATTTGCACTAATGTTTGTATTACATTACTGCCTATAGTCATACTACTGTTTACATTCACTGTTTACATTTATTAATACGGTTTACATTTATTACTACTGTTTTACATTTATTACTACTGTTTACATTTACACTACTTTTATATCTACACTACTGCTGATACATATACAGCATTCTCTGACTAGCCTTATCTAAGGATGCCAAATGTGCCTTATGTGCCTTACTGCATATGCCACTTTGCCTATATACCAACATCAACTACCTCATACATATACTGTGTACATTAACTCATATGCTGCTGTGCCACTCTTTGCAAATGTCAATGCTAGAACCTTCAGTTTATTTTATAGATATACTTTTTATACTTTTTATACTACTATGCAAAAACTCAGGACAGTATTACACTTTTATTATTTCATTTTATGCTTATGTTCATTGGGTGTTTGGTGTTTTAGGGGTGTTTGGTGTTTCAGTGTTGGTGTAAATTTTCATACTTTTATACTACTATGAAAAAACTCAGGACAGTGTTACACTTTTACTATTTTATGCTTATGTTTATTAAATGTTTTAGTGTTTAGTGTTTAGATGGTTACTGTTGCACCGAGGGACTGAGAGAAACGCAATTTCAATCCTGTGTATGTCCTGTACATATTGCAGTTCTGACAATAAAGTTGACTTTGACTTTGACTAAAGTGAAGGATTTACGTACCGTATGTTCCGACTTACGTCAAAATTCGGGTTACGATGCAGTGCAGGAACGGAACTCCATCGTAAGTCGAGGACTACCAGTATTTGATCTATTTAGTAACACCAAACTCAGTCCCACAAGCAGCACATTCACATAGTGGACCAACCAGTTTGATGGTGATAAAATGGTTTCTGGGGTCCGCCCTCTCCCCCGTCGACTCCTCTGCGGCAGCCATAGCCAAAGAGGTTCTAAACTGACTGAACTTTGTTGAATTTTTTTATTTTTTACATGGAGCACAAACTTTTTGGGGGAGTGGTGGTGCAGAGGTTAGAGAAGGTGAGCCTGTGATCGGAAGACCGCAGGTTCAACTCCAGGTGCCGACAACATAAAAAATATGGATGGGATAGGTGAAGCACCTCTAACTGCCTCCACCCTTATTTACCCCACTATGGGCCCTAGAGCAAGTCCCTTAACCCCCACCACCTTCTCCCCGGGCACCCTAGATAGCAGCTCTCTGCTCCACACAGAGGGCTGTGGTAGCTCAGTGGTCTGTGGTTGCATCAGGAAGGCATCCAGTGTAAAGATAATTGCCAAGTCTTTGTGCGACTTAGTTTTTTTTTTGTACCGGTATTTGTTTATTTATTTATTCATTTTTTAATTAAAATACACAACAATAATACATACAATACGAGAAAAGAAAAGACAAGACATATATAAAACAAAAGGCGGCAGAAGAAGAAAAAATCTTATTGTATCTGCCCCTTACTCTCCAGTAAACAATTCATACAACCAACTCATTTGATTTCCAAAATAATGAACAACTTAATTTATACCTCCTGTATCACTTACAATTTCTAAATTTCACTCATTTAAATATATGTTTTACCCATTTAAACTTAATCATTCTTTTGAATACAACCAATGATTGAACCACTTTAATATCTGACTCCAATTCATTCCATAACCCAATTCCTTGAACTATGGGAGATCTTCCCCTCGAACTAGTCCTAAAATGTGGCTTCACAAATACATTTGTCCCCTTAAGATTGTAACTACTTGTTCTTTTAACAAAATACTTCTGAATATTTGAAGGAAGTGCATTATTCTGTGCTTTATACAAAACTAACAAAATATTATCCATCCATCCATCCATCCATCCATCCATCCATCTTCTTCCGCTTATCCGGGGTCGGGTCGCGGGGGTAGCAGCCTAAGTAGGGAGGCCCAGACTTCCCTCTCCCCAGCCACTTGGAGCAGCTCCTCCGGGGGAATCCCAAGGCGTTCCCAGGCCAGCCGAGAAACATAGTCCCTCCAGCGCGTCCTGGGTCTTCCTCTGGGTCTCCTCCCGGTGGGACATGCCCGGAACACCTCACCAGGGAGGCGTCCAGGAGGCATCCTAACCAGATGCCCGAGCCACCTCAACTGGCTCCTCTCGATGTGGAGAAGCAGCGGCTCTACTCCGAGTCCCTCCCGGATGACTGAGCTTCTCACCCTATCTCTAAGGGAGAGTCCAGCCACCCTGCGGAGAAAACTCATTTCAGCCGCTTGTATCCGAGATCTTGTTCTTTCGGTCATAACCCAAAGCTCATGACCATAGATGAGGGTGGGAACGTAGATCGATCGGTAAATTGAGAGCTTTGCCTTTTGACTCAGCTCTCTCTTCACCACGACAGACCGGTACAGCGCCCGCTTCACTGCGGATGCTGCACCTATCCGCCTATCGATCTCACGCTCCAGTTTTCCCTCATTCGTGAACAAGATCCCGAGATACTTAAACTCCTCCACTTGGGGCAGGACCTCCTCCCCGACCCGGAGAGGGCATGCTACCCTTTTCCGGCTCAAGACCATGGCCTCGGATTTGGAGGAACTGATCCTCATCCCGGCCGCATCACACTCGGCTGCAAACCGCTCCAGTGAAAGTTGTAAATCACGAACTGATGAAGCCAGTAGGACCACATCATCTGCAAAAAACAGAGAAGCGATTCTAAGGCCACCAAAACGGATCCTCTCAACACCTTGGCTGCGCCTAGAAATTCTGTCCATAAAAGTTATGAACAGAATCGGTGACAAAGGGCAACCTTGGCGGAGTCCAACTCTCACCGGAAACGAGCCTGACTTACTGCCGGCAATGCGGACCAAGCTCTGACACCGGTCGTACAGGGACCTAACAGCCCTTATCAAAGGGCCTGGTACCCCATACTCCCGGAGTACCCCCCACAGAACCCCCCGAGGGACGCGGTCGAATGCCTTCTCCAAGTCCACAAAGCACATGTAAACTGGTTGGGCAAACTCCCACGCACCCTCCAGGACCCTGTTGAGGGTGTAGAGCTGGTCCAGTGTTCCACGACCAGGACGAAAACCACACTGCTCCTCCTGAATCCGAGGTTCGACTATCCGACGGACCCTCCTCTCCAGAACCCCTGAATAGACCTTACCAGGGAGGCTTAAGAGTGTGATCCCCCTATAGTTGGAACACACCCTACGGTCCCCCTTTTTGAATAGGGGAACCACCACCCCAGTCTGCCAATCCAAGGGAACTGCCCCCGATGTCCACGCGATATTGCAGAGTCGCGTAAGCCAACACAACCCCACAACATCCAGAGCCCTAAGGAACTCCGGGCGAATCTCATCCACCCCCGGAGCCTTGCCACCGCGGAGCTTTTTAACCACCAAAATATTATAATCAACTAAATCATAAAACTTCAACAGTTTCATTCGAAAAAACAAAATGCTTGACGGATGATGGAAATTCTTTCTGGCGATAATTCTAACAACTCTTTTCTGCAATATAAAAATAGGCATTGTAATTGATTTACACGCCGTACCCCAAACGCTAATACCATAAATTAAGTGTGGCACAATAAATGTATTATACAACAAATAAAGTGCCTTATCATTTAGTAAATCTCTAACTCTGTAAAATATCGCAATAGACCTAGATAATTTTGCTTTAACTGAACTCATATGTTGTTTCCAAGACAATTTATCATCAATGGTGATGCCCAAAAACCTCACCTCATGAACTCTCTGAATCTCAGATCCGTCAACTAAAAATGGTACATCAATTGATTTATTTTTATTACTAAATATCATGTAACTAGTTTTATCCAAATTCAACTTTAATTTATTAACTTTAAACCAAGTCTGAATTTTTGCAAGTTCTGTCATCATTAATTTCAAAGTTTGTTCAATATTGTTGTTACCACAACCAACAAAAGTGGTGTCATCAGCAAAAAGAATGCACTTAAGGAGTCTTGAGACCTGTACCAAATCGTTCATATTTAATATAATTAATTAATTAATAATGGTTCACTGAGGCAACCCCTGAAGAAGAAAGATGTGGAGCATGAATTTCGATATTTTGAACCACTTTGGCTATGGCTGCCTCAGAGGAGTCGACAGGGGAGAGGGCGGGCCCCAGAAACCACCTTATCATCAGCAAACTGGTTGGTCCACTATGTAAGAGTGCTGCTTATGGGACTGAGTTT
>JBBPBX010020936.1:13279-42873 GCA_038048925.1 Garcialebias charrua | reverse complement strand
ACCCTTTTCCGGCTCAAGACCATGGCCTCGGATTTGGAGGAACTGATCCTCATCCCGGCCGCATCACATTCAGCTGCAAACCGCTCCAGCGAAAGCTGTAGATCACGATCTGATGAAGCCAATAGGACCACATCATCTGCAAAAAACAGAGAAGCGATTCTAAGGCCACCAAAACGGATCCTCTCAACACCTTGGCTGCGCCTAGAAATTCTGTCCATAAAAGTTATGAACAGAATCGGTGACAAAGGGCAACCTTGGCGGAGTCCAACTCTCACCGGAAACGAGCCTGACTTACTGCCAGCGATGCGGACCAAGCTCTGACACCGGTCGTACAGGGACCTAACAGCCCATATCAAAGGGCCTGGTACCCCATACTCCCGGAGTACCCCCCACAGAACCCCCCGAGGGACGCGGTCGAATGCCTTCTCCAAGTCCACAAAGCACATGTAAACTGGTTGGGCAAACTCCCACGCACCCTCCAGGACCCTGCTGAGGGTGTAGAGCTGGTCTAGTGTTCCACGACCAGGACGAAAACCACATTGCTCCTCCTGAATCCGAGGTTCGACTATCCGACGGACCCTCCTCTCCAGAACCCCTGAATAGACCTTACCAGGGAGGCTTAAGAGTGTGATCCCCCTATAGTTGGAACACACCCTACGGTCCCCCTTTTTGAATAGGGGAACCACCACCCCAGTCTGCCAATCCAAGGGAACTGCCCCCGATGTCCACGCGATATTGCAGAGTCGCGTAAGCCAACACAACCCCACAACATCCAGAGCCCTAAGGAACTCAGGACGAATCTCATCCACCCCCGGAGCCCTGCCACCACGAGCTTTTTAACCACCTTGGCGACCTCAGCACCAGAGATTGGAGAGCCCGACCCAAAATCCCCAGGCTCCGCTTCCTCAGTGGAAGACGTGCCAGTAGGATTGAGGAGGTCTTCGAAGTATTCCGCCCACCGACTCACAACATCCCGAGTTGAGGTCAACAGCACGCCATCCCCACCATAAATGGTGTTGGTCGCGTACCGCTTTCCCCCCCTGAGACGCCGGATGGTGGACCAGAATCGCCTCGAAGCCGTACGGAAGTCATTCTCCATGGCCTCTCCGAACTCCTCCCACGCCCGAGTTTTTGCCTCAGCAACCACCCGAGCCGCATGCCGCTTGGACTGCCGGTACCTATCTGCTGCTTCCGGGGTCCCACAGGCCAAAAAGGCCCAATAGGACTCCTTCTTCAGCTTGACAGCATCCCTCACCGCCGGTGTCCACCACCGGGTTCGAGGGTTGCCACCACGACAGGCACCAACAACCTTGCGGCCACAACTCCGATAAGCTACCTCGACAATAGAGGCGCGGAACATGGCCCACTTGGGCTCAATGTCCCCCGCCTCCCTCGGAACGTGTTCAAAGCTCTCCCGGAGGTGGGAGTTAAAGCTCCGTCTTACGGGAGACTCTGCCAGACGTTCCCAGCAGACCCTCACAATACGTTTGGGCCTGCCAGGTCTGACCGGCATCCTCCCCCACCATCGGAGCCAACTCATCACCAGGTAGTGGTCAGTTGACAGCTCCGCCCCTCTCTTCACCCGAGTGTCCAAGACATGCGGCCGCAGATCAGATGAGACGACAACAAAGTCGATCATCGAGCTGCGACCTAGGGTGTCCTGGTGCCAAGAGCACATATGGACACCCTTATGCCTGAACATGGTGTTCGTTATGGACAATCCATGACGAGCACAGAAGTCCAACAACAGAACACCACTCGGGTTCAGATCAGGGGGGCCGTTCCTCCCAACCACACCCCTCCAGGTCTCACTGTCATTGCCCACGTGAGCGTTGAAGTCCCCCAGCAGAACAAGGGAGTCCCCAGGAGGCGCACCCTCCAATACCCCCTCCAAGGACTCCAAAAAGGGTGGGTAATCTGCGCTGCCGTTTGGCGCATAGGCACAAACAACAGTCAGAGCCCGTCCCCCCACACGTAGGCGAAGGGAGGCTACCCTCTCGTTCACCGGGGTGAACCCCAACGTACAGGCACCAAGATGGGGGGCAACGAGTATGCCCACTCCTGCTCGGCGCCTCTCACCAGGGGCAACTCCAGAGTGGAAGAGTGTCCAACCCCTCTCAAGGAAACTGGTTCTAGAGCCAGAGCCATGCGTTGAGGTGAGTCCGACTATTCCTAGTCGGAACCTCTCAACCTCACATACTAGCTCAGGCTCCTTCCCCACCAGAGAGGTGACACCCCATTCCCACTTCTCTAATTAATGAAACCCCAAAATACTTAAACTCCTTCACTTAAGGCTGCAACTCACTCCCAATCCAGAAGGGGTAGTCCACCCATTTCTGACCAAAAACCATGGCCTCAGATTTGGAGGTGCTAATCCTCATCTCATCTGCTTCACCCTTGGCTGTGAACTTCTCCAGTGAGAGCTGGAGATAACACAATGATAACACAGGATCACATCATCCACAAATAGCAGAGACAGAAACCTGAAGTCACCATACTGGACTCTATCTGTCCCTTAACAAGAAACTCTGTCCATCAAAGTTATGAACAGTATCAACAACAAAGGGCAGCCCTGGTGAAGTCAGACACTTACCCTGTAGGGGGTCTGACCTGGCAATATGAACTGAGCTCCCCGTTTATATAGGAACTGAATGGTACATAGCAATGGATCCCCAGTCCCATACTTTCAGATCACACCCCACAGTATTCCCCAGGGAACACGATTAAATGCCTTCTTCAAATCTATAAAACACATGTAGGCTGGTTAAGCAAGCTCCAATTCCCCATTGACCAGGATTCAGATTAGAAAAAAACAGGGCAGAAAAAAAAAATGGGTTAAATAAAAAAATCTTGATTGATGTTTCTGGTATATAAACTACAAATGAACATACAATAAAACCTTGACATATTAGTTATACAATTAATGTCAACCTGGCTACACCAAACATTTTTTGTTTGTTGGTGTAGCCAACTGACAGAAGTAAAATTGATTGGAAAATGCTTTAAACATTTATTTTATTTTATTTTATTTTGTAATCCTTCACTAATTATAGTTGGCATATAAGCAAAAAGGTGCAAACACAGCTGAAAATCTTAGTTTAAAAAAAATTGGAATAGTGTCAGGGGCTGATGTCACTTGAATCCAACAGTCACAATGTCCTCAAGATACTGTAGTTTGCCACAAAAGTCAGTCACAGCCTAAAAAGTTAAAACAGGCACCTAGAGACAATTGATAAACTACCAAACATGTATGATGTCACATCATACATGTGCAGTTTGTCTGGAAATGGTAGATGGTAATGGAGTAAACTCACATTGTAACTGACCATTGCTGGAGTCAAATGTATGACATTAGCATTCATGTCATTCTGATCATTTTTTAGAAATCTGGCAAACAATTATGACTTGTCATGCGTTACCAATGGTATGTGTTGTCCCCTGAGTTACTATGGTATGCAGCAAAAAATGAAGCTGGTTGACAAACAGATCTGAGTTTGCAGGTCTGATCACTCAAAGCCAATAATAATAACAATGTCACACAATGTCATCACTGTATGTTTCCATACAATGGTGAAATTAGTCTCTGCATTTAACCCATCCACCACTGGGTGGTGCGGTGGGCGGCTGTTGGGGGCGCCGGGGCAATTTAGGGATGGGGTGTGCTGCCCAGAGACACAAGGTATGCAGGGACAGGGGATTGAACCTGGGGCTTTTGGGTCCCAAGCCAGCTGCCCTGCCTCTACACGAGGGGTCACCAACACGGTGCCCCCAGGCACCCGGGTGCCCCCAAGGACCATTTGAGGTGCCCTCGGACCTGTTCTAAAAATAGCACAACTTATTAAGCTGCATTTAAAATTTCATTTTATTCAGTTGTTGTTCTTTTTTTGTATTTATATATATTTTATCTCTATCTTAAAAATATGTTCTTAAAAATATGTTTATTATACTTTTTTTCAATTTATGCTTTATCATTTCCAAAGAGTTTATCAAACTGGTGCCCTTTGTATGACTCCGTACCCACGAAGTTGCTCTCAGTTTCAAAACGGTTGGTGACCCCTGCTCTACACCATATTTGCCCCCATAACAAACACAGCTGGTTAAAACACTGACTACTGGGTTCTGGGTAAAATTAAACTAATGGCTGAATGAGATAGATTAATGGTGTCAGCTTCTTAAATCCTTGGCCCAAGTCATCAAAAGTTACTTCCAGAAGAGGTTTCTCTAAGTCATGAGTCCGAACAAAAAAAAGCCCATTGTCCAGTGAGGGCTTGTCTTAAGCAGTTACAGATCTTTTCAGTGCACATTCATTTGAGGTATTCAAGTAACTTAACTTCAAGTAACCCAGTCATGATCTTTCATATTAAAATGTAGCTGGCATTAAAGGTTCAAGGTCAAATCTGCTCAGAATTTAATAGGAACCCTTGAAAAATACCTGCATCATTCTAAAAACAGTAGTGATGCTTGTAGCATCTAAGTTGCTAATAAATGTAATATTTAAGATGAAACAAGAAATTATTCAAAAAAAGCTTTTCTCCACATACAAACAATTTACAACACAAAGGTGCACTGTCAAAGAGAAATAGTACAGGAATAAATCTACAACATGAAGGTTATTTTTTCTACTATTTCAAACTGTATAAAACAGATAATATAAACAGCACTAAGCTCTCACCTTCACAGCTATTTAGTTAGAAAAGCAAAAGTGGCCATTGTCAGGAGTAATTTCCAATGCTACTGATTAACTTTTAAACATATCGTTATTATATAATCAAGTTTGTCAAAATGTAATGTTTTTACATCTTGATGCTTTTGTTTTAACTAATAAAATCTAATGTCTTTTCTTCTCTCATCCATGAGCACAGAGGTTGGTTACACTGAGGAAGAGGAGTGGTCAGATGAGTTTGATAATGAAGAAGACGAAACTCCAGGTATGGTGCCAATATCAGTAAAGAAGTTTCCTTAAACAGAACAGATTTAAGTATTGTTTAAACCATATCATATAGGTATTTTCACGCAAATAAACTACCCAAATATATAAAAATGTTAAAACACAGAAACCCACAGAATTAAAAACCTCTTTCAAAAACCTAGAGGGAAGAATGTCCAGAGGGCAATTAGTGAGCTTCACGTGTTGAATAACATCAGTGAGAGTGGCAAGAGACACTGGTTGAAAATGTTCAAACTGAAGCTACAGAGGCAACAGAGGAGTCAGGAACAACAACAGAACCAGTGACCTGTCTGACTGAGGCTACTTTAGGAAGAATTTTAGAAAATGTTCACAGTTAGCGGCTATGTCATCTGGTAAAATGTGCACAGCTGGGTTAATAACAAAATTAATTGTGTTAAATAACACTCTAGGAAAATGGCAGTTATTTGAAATTAAACCAGATAAATAGACATTTTGCCTCTTTGACAGCTCTCTGGTTGTTTGTAAGGCATTCTCTCAAAAATTTTAGAGATAAAAGAAGTTTCTTTCAATGTCATTCTGCTTTCCTACATTTTTTCCTGAGAGCACAAAAGGCATCATTTAACCACGGCTCAATTCTGTTTGGTGGATTTAAACCGAAGAGGAGCGATGGAGTCTAAAATCACAGAGCAAGTGAATTGGAAAGAGAGAAGGAAGCTATCTGGACAAAGTTAATTGGAAACAGAAATCTGAAAGTCCATAAAAGCAGCGGTAAACAGTTCAGCTGTCTCAGGAGTAAAAATACGACATCAATGACCCTCAACAGCAGGCCTACTGACTGGTAGGGGGGCTGGGAACTCCAACATGGAGAAAAGATCTGAGATGGTAGTTTCAGATGTTTCACAGAGTGAGATGGATAGCCCATGAGATATAGGTCCAAGGTATATCCTAGAAGATTAGTAGGCCCATGTAGACCGTTTTAAGTTAAAAGATATTAAGATTAATGAAATCAGGTTAACTGATCAGATGGGCAGCATACATGATTAGAATCTCCACAGAAAGAATCAAATCTGGGGATGGAGTTTGCTAAAATTTAGAAAATGGTTGAATAAAGTCTTTATATTTAGGTGGACGATTGACGATTCCAAATACAGTACAGGCCGTGACAGCTCAGCCACGAACAGCTGTAACTCAAAAGAATATGTTCCGGCATGTAGAAGTCTACATTTGAAATTGTCTAAAAAATTAAGCAATGCCCCAACCGCGACCCGTGAGACGGGGGGAGCTGAGGAAGGAGCAGCCAGGTGGGAGGAGCTCTGAGAAGGCATCATTCTCATGTCCACATCTCCATTAGTGTGTGAGGAGAAAAAGTTAATTCATAAATGTTTAGCGATCCGATGTTAATCAGTGGCAAACAGGGTTCTTACAGTTTGCGGATATCCAAGGTCAAGTGGATGGAGGTTAACCTTAACGTAACCCCGGGTGTGGATCCCAACAAGCCGGTAGCGGGGGCAGCAGAACGGCATAGAAGAACCAAGGCAAGGGGTGGCAGCTGAGAATAATTGCCAAAGTTAGTTGACGAGTTCTGCATAAAGTCTTAATTTAAAAGTGCCTTGTAGTTGTACGCTAGCTTTGACAAAGACCATGCCGAAGGTAAAAATGCTGAAGAGCAGAAACAAAGTCACTTCGAAGACTTAGCAAAGGACTTGGACTGAACAGTCAACTGGCCAAACAATCTCACTGACTAAATCTGAGATAAAATATATTTTTTTAATATGCCTTGTGCGAACTATGGTATTGTTTAAGCTACTAGTGTGAACATTCAATAATAGTGTCACGTAGCTTAAGTGAAACGTCTCAGGGAAGCAGTTCTGAGCCAGAGCCAAAGAAATTTTGAAACCAAATGAGTTACACATTTTTATTTGGCAGTCACGTTGGGGTGGGCCTCGTCGCCTGCAGTCACGTTGGGGTGGGCCTCGTCGCCTGCAGTCACGTTGGGGTGGGCCTCGTCGCCTGCAGTCACGTTGGGGTGGGCCTCGTCGCCTGCAGTCACGTTGGGGTGGGCCTCGTCGCCTGCAGTCACGTTGGGGTGGGCCTCGTCGCCTGCAGTCACGTTGGGGTGGGCCTCGTCGCCTGCAGTCACGTTGGGGTGGGCCTCGTCGCCTGCAGTCACGTTGGGGTGGGCCTCGTCGCCTGCAGTCACGTTGGGGTGGGCCTCGTCGCCTGCAGTCACGTTGGGGTGGGCCTCGTCGCCTGCAGTCACGTTGGGGTGGGCCTCGTCGCCTGCAGTCACGTTGGGGTGGGCCTCGTCGCCTGCAGTCACGTTGGGGTGGGCCTCGTCGCCTGCAGTCACGTTGGGGTGGGCCTCGTCGCCTGCAGTCACGTTGGGGTGGGCCTCGTCGCCTGCAGTCACGTTGGGGTGGGCCTCGTCGCCTGCAGTCACGTTGGGGTGGGCCTCGTCGCCTGCAGTCACGTTGGGGTGGGCCTCGTCGCCTGCAGTCACGTTGGGGTGGGCCTCGTCGCCTGCAGTCACGTTGGGGTGGGCCTCGTCGCCTGCAGTCACGTTGGGGTGGGCCTCGTCGCCTGCAGTCACGTTGGGGTGGGCCTCGTCGCCTGCAGTCACGTTGGGGTGGGCCTCGTCGCCTGCAGTCACGTTGGGGTGGGCCTCGTCGCCTGCAGTCACGTTGGGGTGGGCCTCGTCGCCTGCAGTCACGTTGGGGTGGGCCTCGTCGCCTGCAGTCACGTTGGGGTGGGCCTCGTCGCCTGCAGTCACGTTGGGGTGGGCCTCGTCGCCTGCAGTCACGTTGGGGTGGGCCTCGTCGCCTGCAGTCACGTTGGGGTGGGCCTCGTCGCCTGCAGTCACGTTGGGGTGGGCCTCGTCGCCTGCAGTCACGTTGGGGTGGGCCTCGTCGCCTGCAGTCACGTTGGGGTGGGCCTCGTCGCCTGCAGTCACGTTGGGGTGGGCCTCGTCGCCTGCAGTCACGTTGGGGTGGGCCTCGTCGCCTGCAGTCACGTTGGGGTGGGCCTCGTCGCCTGCAGTCACGTTGGGGTGGGCCTCGTCGCCTGCAGTCACGTTGGGGTGGGCCTCGTCGCCTGCAGTCACGTTGGGGTGGGCCTCGTCGCCTGCAGTCACGTTGGGGTGGGCCTCGTCGCCTGCAGTCACGTTGGGGTGGGCCTCGTCGCCTGCAGTCACGTTGGGGTGGGCCTCGTCGCCTGCAGTCACGTTGGGGTGGGCCTCGTCGCCTGCAGTCACGTTGGGGTGGGCCTCGTCGCCTGCAGTCACGTTGGGGTGGGCCTCGTCGCCTGCAGTCACGTTGGGGTGGGCCTCGTCGCCTGCAGTCACGTTGGGGTGGGCCTCGTCGCCTGCAGTCACGTTGGGGTGGGCCTCGTCGCCTGCAGTCACGTTGGGGTGGGCCTCGTCGCCTGCAGTCACGTTGGGGTGGGCCTCGTCGCCTGCAGTCACGTTGGGGTGGGCCTCGTCGCCTGCAGTCACGTTGGGGTGGGCCTCGTCGCCTGCAGTCACGTTGGGGTGGGCCTCGTCGCCTGCAGTCACGTTGGGGTGGGCCTCGTCGCCTGCAGTCACGTTGGGGTGGGCCTCGTCGCCTGCAGTCACGTTGGGGTGGGCCTCGTCGCCTGCAGTCACGTTGGGGTGGGCCTCGTCGCCTGCAGTCACGTTGGGGTGGGCCTCGTCGCCTGCAGTCACGTTGGGGTGGGCCTCGTCGCCTGCAGTCACGTTGGGGTGGGCCTCGTCGCCTGCAGTCACGTTGGGGTGGGCCTCGTCGCCTGCAGTCACGTTGGGGTGGGCCTCGTCGCCTGCAGTCACGTTGGGGTGGGCCTCGTCGCCTGCAGTCACGTTGGGGTGGGCCTCGTCGCCTGCAGTCACGTTGGGGTGGGCCTCGTCGCCTGCAGTCACGTTGGGGTGGGCCTCGTCGCCTGCAGTCACGTTGGGGTGGGCCTCGTCGCCTGCAGTCACGTTGGGGTGGGCCTCGTCGCCTGCAGTCACGTTGGGGTGGGCCTCGTCGCCTGCAGTCACGTTGGGGTGGGCCTCGTCGCCTGCAGTCACGTTGGGGTGGGCCTCGTCGCCTGCAGTCACGTTGGGGTGGGCCTCGTCGCCTGCAGTCACGTTGGGGTGGGCCTCGTCGCCTGCAGTCACGTTGGGGTGGGCCTCGTCGCCTGCAGTCACGTTGGGGTGGGCCTCGTCGCCTGCAGTCACGTTGGGGTGGGCCTCGTCGCCTGCAGTCACGTTGGGGTGGGCCTCGTCGCCTGCAGTCACGTTGGGGTGGGCCTCGTCGCCTGCAGTCACGTTGGGGTGGGCCTCGTCGCCTGCAGTCACGTTGGGGTGGGCCTCGTCGCCTGCAGTCACGTTGGGGTGGGCCTCGTCGCCTGCAGTCACGTTGGGGTGGGCCTCGTCGCCTGCAGTCACGTTGGGGTGGGCCTCGTCGCCTGCAGTCACGTTGGGGTGGGCCTCGTCGCCTGCAGTCACGTTGGGGTGGGCCTCGTCGCCTGCAGTCACGTTGGGGTGGGCCTCGTCGCCTGCAGTCACGTTGGGGTGGGCCTCGTCGCCTGCAGTCACGTTGGGGTGGGCCTCGTCGCCTGCAGTCACGTTGGGGTGGGCCTCGTCGCCTGCAGTCACGTTGGGGTGGGCCTCGTCGCCTGCAGTCACGTTGGGGTGGGCCTCGTCGCCTGCAGTCACGTTGGGGTGGGCCTCGTCGCCTGCAGTCACGTTGGGGTGGGCCTCGTCGCCTGCAGTCACGTTGGGGTGGGCCTCGTCGCCTGCAGTCACGTTGGGGTGGGCCTCGTCGCCTGCAGTCACGTTGGGGTGGGCCTCGTCGCCTGCAGTCACGTTGGGGTGGGCCTCGTCGCCTGCAGTCACGTTGGGGTGGGCCTCGTCGCCTGCAGTCACGTTGGGGTGGGCCTCGTCGCCTGCAGTCACGTTGGGGTGGGCCTCGTCGCCTGCAGTCACGTTGGGGTGGGCCTCGTCGCCTGCAGTCACGTTGGGGTGGGCCTCGTCGCCTGCAGTCACGTTGGGGTGGGCCTCGTCGCCTGCAGTCACGTTGGGGTGGGCCTCGTCGCCTGCAGTCACGTTGGGGTGGGCCTCGTCGCCTGCAGTCACGTTGGGGTGGGCCTCGTCGCCTGCAGTCACGTTGGGGTGGGCCTCGTCGCCTGCAGTCACGTTGGGGTGGGCCTCGTCGCCTGCAGTCACGTTGGGGTGGGCCTCGTCGCCTGCAGTCACGTTGGGGTGGGCCTCGTCGCCTGCAGTCACGTTGGGGTGGGCCTCGTCGCCTGCAGTCACGTTGGGGTGGGCCTCGTCGCCTGCAGTCACGTTGGGGTGGGCCTCGTCGCCTGCAGTCACGTTGGGGTGGGCCTCGTCGCCTGCAGTCACGTTGGGGTGGGCCTCGTCGCCTGCAGTCACGTTGGGGTGGGCCTCGTCGCCTGCAGTCACGTTGGGGTGGGCCTCGTCGCCTGCAGTCACGTTGGGGTGGGCCTCGTCGCCTGCAGTCACGTTGGGGTGGGCCTCGTCGCCTGCAGTCACGTTGGGGTGGGCCTCGTCGCCTGCAGTCACGTTGGGGTGGGCCTCGTCGCCTGCAGTCACGTTGGGGTGGGCCTCGTCGCCTGCAGTCACGTTGGGGTGGGCCTCGTCGCCTGCAGTCACGTTGGGGTGGGCCTCGTCGCCTGCAGTCACGTTGGGGTGGGCCTCGTCGCCTGCAGTCACGTTGGGGTGGGCCTCGTCGCCTGCAGTCACGTTGGGGTGGGCCTCGTCGCCTGCAGTCACGTTGGGGTGGGCCTCGTCGCCTGCAGTCACGTTGGGGTGGGCCTCGTCGCCTGCAGTCACGTTGGGGTGGGCCTCGTCGCCTGCAGTCACGTTGGGGTGGGCCTCGTCGCCTGCAGTCACGTTGGGGTGGGCCTCGTCGCCTGCAGTCACGTTGGGGTGGGCCTCGTCGCCTGCAGTCACGTTGGGGTGGGCCTCGTCGCCTGCAGTCACGTTGGGGTGGGCCTCGTCGCCTGCAGTCACGTTGGGGTGGGCCTCGTCGCCTGCAGTCACGTTGGGGTGGGCCTCGTCGCCTGCAGTCACGTTGGGGTGGGCCTCGTCGCCTGCAGTCACGTTGGGGTGGGCCTCGTCGCCTGCAGTCACGTTGGGGTGGGCCTCGTCGCCTGCAGTCACGTTGGGGTGGGCCTCGTCGCCTGCAGTCACGTTGGGGTGGGCCTCGTCGCCTGCAGTCACGTTGGGGTGGGCCTCGTCGCCTGCAGTCACGTTGGGGTGGGCCTCGTCGCCTGCAGTCACGTTGGGGTGGGCCTCGTCGCCTGCAGTCACGTTGGGGTGGGCCTCGTCGCCTGCAGTCACGTTGGGGTGGGCCTCGTCGCCTGCAGTCACGTTGGGGTGGGCCTCGTCGCCTGCAGTCACGTTGGGGTGGGCCTCGTCGCCTGCAGTCACGGTCAGTCCATCCACTTCATTGGTGGCCAGTTGCACTTTTAAAAAAACAATATGAGACCTTCAAACCCATCCTAGATACTGGCAAATCACAACTTTCAAAATTCAAGACATCTTACCTTCTTTAGCATATCTTCTCAATCTGGCATCCATTGACTGGGGAATTGCACCATTCTTTATATTGGCAACTGGCAAGAGATCTGCATGACCACCACAAAAGAAATATAAAACATGTAGTTATTTTCCTTTACATCGAATACTGAAATTCCTACCAATTTCTCTATTAATTAATTTCTTCTTTAAAATTAAAGTTTTTCTAGTCTCAGTTTCAATTGTCGTTTAGAGAAAGAAAAGAAATTAGCTTGAAAATAAATACATGTATTGAGCTTGAGTACCATTTAACTAGTCTTGCAACTCTAGCACCTTGTTGCATTATCACAATCTCAAAATCCCTCATTGCTAAAAGCTAATGGACCTTTGAAGTCCTTTAAGTAGCATTTCAAATAAATTTTAACTATTAGAAAAACTCCCACTTGCAATAATATTTACCAGTATTATCATTCACTGAACTGTTAACTGTCATCAGCACATTCCTACCATCACTTAGGACCGCTTAGTACACAACTATCAACCAATTCTTCAAAAGTTTATTTAATAACAATGATAATAAAAACAAACTAAATACCTTTAGTGAGCCACACAACTGCTGCACAAAAGCTCAGAATCCATACACCCCTCATGGTTCCTGAGACTGAGTAAATCAGGAAGCAGCATCTGGTGCTTAAAAAACCTCTACCAGAAGGTTCCACAGCTGTATCTAATCTGCTCTAATTGGCTCTGTCGTCAGAAAAGTCAATTAGTGAAAGTGAAGAGTGCAGTATGCAAAACTGAAGAACACACAAAAGAAGAAAGCAGTTATTAAATATAACAATAATGCTGAAACATTCAAGATTCATAGCACAAGTAACATAAGTGAGGGTGGAAAGAAGTAAAGAAGTTTCCTTAAACAGAACAGATTTAAGTATTGTTTAAACCATATCATATAGGTATTTTCACCCCCCCAAAATGACCTAAATATCCGTTAAATTGTAAACTATAGGGGCTGGCTTTGACAGATGTTCAAATTCCTAACAAATCTCAAGTGGATTTAACTGTTGGTGAGAAAATGTGAATTAAATTTGTAAGGAAGTTGCCTAAATGTTTGTGAAGTGTTTCAATCTCCTCCGGTGAGTCACATGGCCTCGTTTTTGAGTCACAGGAATTTTGAAAATGTTCAAAAAATATAAATAAATAAAAATTGCTGAACGACCTCTCAAAATGGCAAGAGTCGTCATGGGCATAAAGACTGTATATATAAGTGGACTTCAGAACCAAACTCAGAAGTCACATCTGGAACAGGACCCTGCTTCTCTGTCGGCTGTTTCTGGTACAAGTTGTAAATCCCACCCCTTCAAACAAAACATGGGACATTGCCTATTTAGAAAAAATTAAAACACACATCAGAGTTTTTTGTTTTATTTTGTTTTAGGTGTTGTTGTTGTTGTTGTCTGTTCAAATATTATTTTTTCCCTACATATTTAGCTGTAATAAGTGATTGGATGCTTGATAGAAAGCTCACACGACACCATGATTGTGTCTAGGGAAGTAGGATGGACTTAAAGCCCCACAGTGCTAGTGCTCAAATTCTGGTTCCAAAAACACTCAATGGGAGCTTCTGTAAAACGGATCATGCTGGCTTCAGTATACAGATAGGAGAAAAAGAAACCAAACTGTGACTGATTGAAGATAATCAAATATTGTGATCAAATTGAAATATGATGCTTGATAAGACACTTTGTGATAGAGTTGCAATAGATCTATTTGAACGTCACAAAAAAGTCTTGTGAATGTCACAATTTATTCACAGTTGCAGAAAAATGAGTTATACATACCGAAAATGTAAGTTCGAGAGCTAGGGATTTTCTCACAATTTTGTATCTCTATCTAGTCGCCATCATGTGCAGTCCAGTGGGATACAAGCTTTTCTATTTGTCTGTTCTCAGTATGATTTGCCAACTGAATGTGTGGAAGAAAAACAGCTGATTGATTGCCTCATGGACCAATCATGCTTAAATAACACCAACCCAAAGAGCTTGAAATAGAACCCGAACAAGAGGATGGGCACTTCTGTGTGATTTTCTTTTCTTTTGACTTTTAATTATATTATATTAACTAAAGAACACCAGATACAAATCACTGTACATGCAGTATTATTCTGTATAGAGTTTTGAGGATTCATTTAATATTGTGTATTACTCCTTTCTGCCTACTTCTCTTCTAAAGCACAAAGAACACAGAGTGACAAGCTGTTTTTTTATTATCATCCCACAGAGGAAACTCCATTTCAGCCTGATCTGTACAAGGCACCAGATCCAGTTGAGACCAGAGCTCATCTTTATGAGCATCTTTATGAGACTGCACATGAGGTGAGACCTTTTTGTTTTCTAATGTAGGAGTGCTAATACCCATCGCCATGGTCAGTGACAGTATAATATGTATTATTTGCACTCATCATGATCAATAACTCTCCTGTGGGAATGTTCGACAATGTCCTTCTGTTCATGTTTGGGATGTGTGATATTAATTGAACAGTCCCACGTAATCACTCTCACTGTGACCAGTCAGTGAGGTACATAAAGAACTGCTTGTTTTGATATCCTCAAGGGATGATTGATATGATAGAGAGTTGATATTATTTGGTGATGTCTCAAGCAGGTCCTTGACTCAGATCCACTCCTTCGTGCCTGCAGCAGCAGACCCTTGGATGATGGCTCAGACATGGAGGGGGAGGGGCTGAGGGCTGGACAGGAAAATTATTCTACATTTGTATAAAGACTGAAGAAGTACTGTATTTTGGATGAACGACGAAATGTTTCTACAATTCTTTGTTTTTTGAACCCGTCCAGAGGACCAGACTTAACTTTTTTAGATTATTCTATAACTTGTCCGGTCCAGGAAGTTTAGAGCAGGTCAGGGTTGTATTTCGTATTAGGCTATGCCCTTTAGCTCTCGCTTATTGGATAATCTCTATGCGCGTCAGCACCTACTGAAAACCTTTAGTCCACGCCCACCTACTGTGTGGGCCTGCCCCCGTGTCTTCTTAATCCACTGACACAGGGGTCACTTCCTCTTTTAATCGTTCAGCTGTCGGCTGAAGACCTACTATCAAGAGAAGAAACCGAAGTCCTTGTTCATCTCCCACCCGCCCAACCCTTTTCAGGCCAACATGCTACAGACTAATGTCGGGGGTGGGGTGGGGGGTGGGGTGTGTTCTTCGTGGTGGAAAACTACTCGCTGAACGAGACTATCGCCTTATTGGTTCTTGATGGAACCGCAGAGTGTATCGAACGAGTCACCCAAAAAAGGTAATGCTAGCTAGCCGCACGGGTCTCTCCTCTACATGGAGAGTGAGTAGCGGCGGCTAACGATGTCATCGGGAAACCTTATCAGCGGTGAGTGACGTCTTTATTTATTACTTTAAACCATGACCAGGAAGAAAATGGTCCTTTGTGCCGTCGTGTTCTGCATGAAAACCTACAGAACGCACGCATCTGCCGTTAGTGCTCAGGACCCGCTAAAGCGATGCTAATAGTAGCCCCGGCCTCCTCTCTGGAGAACAGCACGGCCCGGCTAACGACGTCATCGGGAAGCCTTATCAGCAGTGAGTGACGTCTTTATTTATTTATTACTTATACCACGACCAGGAAGAAAATGGTCCCTGGTGGCGTTGTGTTCTGCATGAAATGCTACAGAACGCATGCATCTGCCGTT
This sequence comes from Garcialebias charrua, assembly GCA_038048925.1. Classification (NCBI taxonomy): domain Eukaryota; kingdom Metazoa; phylum Chordata; class Actinopteri; order Cyprinodontiformes; family Rivulidae; genus Garcialebias; species Garcialebias charrua. The sequence goes on along the minus strand of JBBPBX010020936.1, from coordinate 27,727 downwards.
AGCGCTTAGGACCCGCTAAAGCGATGCTAACAGTAGCCCCGGCCTCCTCTCTCTGGAGAATAGCATGGCGTTGCTACCAAATGTCACCGGGAAGTTTTTCAAGCAACAATGGCTGCAAGATGTGATGAATGATGTCTTATTCATTTAGTTAAAACTGTTCCTTGTGGCGTTGTTTTTTGCATGAAAAGTTACAAGAAGCGCACGCTTGCTGTTAGCGCAATCACAGGGCCTGCTATTTTTACACTAACATGCAGCAGTTTGTTTTTTGGCTTGCATGAAGCGTACGTGGTATGCTGTTTTAGCGCCGCTCTAAACATCCCGAGAGGCAAAGTTCGAGTGTATGCTCCACCTCCCGGAGTTTTTCAAGAGACAGGGCTAGCGCTGAAGGATTTTTTCTGCACCCATCTCTTCTCCGTCCCATCAGATGATCTGGCGGGAAGGCTTTTTCAGCACTGCCCTACACATCCCATAAGGCATGGTTCGAGCGTATGCTCCACCTCCCTGGGTTTTTTTCTCCTACGCTGGTGACTGCTCCGTTAACAATGCAAGCGACCTCTCCTGACCTGCCCGTCACAATCAGGAGACACCGACACTTCCAGAGGCAGCAGTACCGGCGCTCCACGACTGCAGCGGCGCCACCCCCGTGCAGCTTCGCCGCCGACCCCTCCAAACAGAGACCAGCGGCAGCCGCCTCGTCATCTAGGTGCTACCCAGCTTTTTTAGAGAAGCCGCCCATAGACGTAGAGCTGGAGCAGTCAGTAGCAACAGCACCAGTAGCCATGCAGTCAACAACAGAAGAAATGACTCGTTGCAGGAAGTGTGTGCGATGTAAATTGTTGTTTTGAAATAAAACACCCACATCCTCTAAGAGCAGATCCTCCTCACCTGCTTCGAGCCTGTCTGTTGGACCGAATGGCCCCTCAGTAGCTCTGACACACACACGTCCGACCAGTAACAAGCCGGTCTCTAATAAACAGCTGTTTACGAGACACCAGAGCTGGAGCAACGTCACAAAGCACTCCTGTTTCACGCCTGATGAGCCACATGCTACGCAGATGGAGCCGGGTAAAACCCTTGCTCTCTGCCGCAAACAGAGTTACATCCCCCTGGTTCAGCTCCCAGGGTGCCCAACAGGGTTGATCACCTCTCATCAAAACCTCTGTTGACACAGCGTTTCACGTGCAGGAGTGATGCCGTCCATCTGTAGCTCGAGCAGGCTCACTGTAGCGCTGAACACAGCACGAAGAGAGTCATCACACAGAGTGAACGCGGGCCACCGCTTAAGCGGCTTGCCGCGTGCGGCAATGACAACGCTTTGCCTCGGCATTGTTTACCCCCCATTGCAGACCCACAGACGGGACATAGCGCAAAGGCAGTCACGCGACGTGAGCCACTGCTTAGGCGGCATGCCGCGTGCCACAAAAACAAAGCCTCGTATCAACGTTTGTTTACTTTCGCTGTGGACCCACATAATTTGCTTTCTTTAGATGCGGAACCGCAGACGGAACGTAACACTGAGGCGGTTGCCCAGCCCTTTCTGGGCGGGACCCCATGGGTCGCTCGTGTGACAGAGGAAGGGGCTCTGGAGTTGTTGACATCCATGACGAGCACGACGCGGCACGAGCATGCACGACCGCTCTCCAAGCGGCACGCTCAATGGTAGTAAATGTGTGTACTCGACAAATGGATGGACGCGCTCATAGGCAAGGCTACATGCTTCAATTTGCAGCAAAACCACTCCCATTCAGAGGAATATTGGAGACGGTGCTGTCATGCCCAGAGCAAAGTTCCTCCCTCCTGTCAGAGATTCAGGAGCAACTGACAAAAGGAGTGATCTCCAGGGTGCAAGATGGGGAGGAAAACTCAGGTTTTTACTCCCCTTATTTTCTCATACCAAAGAAAAAAGGGGGAATGCAACCAATTCTCGTTTTGTCCATCTTCAACAAATCGATTGTGGAAAGAGGGTTTCACATGCTGACAATAAAACAGCTGTTGAGAAACATCCACATCTGGTTCATGTCCTTCGACCTGCGAGATGCTTACTGGCACATTCCCATTGTCCCAAAACACAGGAAGTTCCTACGGTTTTTCCTTCAAATGGACCCAGTTCGAGTACAACAGGCCCCCTTTCGGCTATTCCCTTGCTCCCAGGACATTCTCGAGGGACGTGGAGACCGCCATCCAGCCGTTATGCACGGCTGGGATGAGAATACTCTTTTATCTGGATGATCTGCTGCTGCTGAGCAAGTCCAGGGAGGAAGCCGCGATCCAGACCAGGGCTCTAGCAGAACATCTGCTAATCCTGGGGTTTTCAGTGAATTGGGAAAAGAGCTCCGTCCTCCTAGCGCAGACTATTGTTTATCTGAGAGTGGAGCTGAATTCAAGCACAATGAGAGCTCTTTTGTCATAGCAAATAGCCCTCGACCTGGCAGCTCAGCTGACCTGTATCAGACCTGGAAGTGTGGTGATGGCGGCATCCATCATGCACCTCCTTGGCATGATGGCGACCGCCCATGTTGTCGTGCATCTCGGTCTGCTTCATATGAGACCTCCCCAGCATTGGTTTGCCCTTCTACACATAGATCCTGTGCGTCAGAAAAGGCAGATGATTCAGGTCCCCCCCTTCTCCATGGGAACCGATCTACGTCACTGGGGGAACCCTCTCATGCTGGCGGAGGGAGTCTCCATGGCCAGACCCACGTCACACGTCCCTGTGTTCAAGGACGCTTCTCTGATGGGATAGGGCAGGACGTGTCTGTCTCAGACGGTCGGAGTGAGGTGGCCAGATCACACTCGCTTCCATGTAAATGTGTTAGAACTGCTAACAGGGCTCAAAGTTGTGTAGCACTTTGCCCCTCTGCTTCAAAATCAGCATGTACTGATACACACCGACATCAAGGTGGCAGCATCGTATATAAATCGTCAGGGCAATGTTCGCTCGGCCCAGCTGTTGCGCGTGGCGAGGCAGTTTCTTATCTGGGCTCACCGGCACCTTCTCTCTCTGAGAGCGGTGTACATTCCCGGTGTTCTAAACATAGGGGCGGACATCATGTCGAGGGGCGGGCCGTGTCATGAAGATTGGGCCCTCTATCCCGACATAATAGCTGAGATCTGGGCCAGGTTAGACAGTGCGGCGATAGATCTGTTTGCGTCACGAGACAATGCACATTGTCCACTATGGTTCTCACTGAGCCCACGGGACAATCCTCCACTGGGAGTGGACACTTTTGCACACAGCTGGTGGCCAAAGAAGCTGTTATATCTTTTTCCGCCGGTCCCTCTCATCCCGCACGTACTGGAGCGAGTCCAGAGGGAGAAACTGTCAGACATCCTCGTAGCTCCAGAACGCAAAAACACACCATGGTTTCCGAACCTGCAGCGTCTGGTGGCGGACCGAACTCTGCAGCTTCCATGGAGAAGGGACACGCTTCTCCAAGCAGGAGGGGGGATCATGCACTTTCCGGAGATAAGCCAGACCCTTTGGGCTTGGATACTGAAAGGAACCATTTAGCATGTTTGGGTCTCTCTCCAGCTGTTGTCCAGACTATCAAGGACGCACGAGCCACGTCTAAGACAACACTTTACGCGTCTAAGTGGGCAGTTTTTCAGCGCTGGTGCACTGAAAAAGATGTTGATACCATAGCATGTGAGATTGGCTGTGTACTTTCATTCTTGCCGCTGCTGATGGACACAAATTTAGCCATCAGCTCCATTAAGGTTTACGCTGCAGTTATTTCCTCATGTCACGAAGGGTTTGGTGACAGGACGCTGTTTAATCACCCTCTGATGAAACATTTCTTAAAAGGCGTGCAACGGCACAGACCCGTGATACGCCCTCGCTCCTCAGTGGGACCTGACCCTGGTTTTATGTGCGTTACTTAAAGCCCCCTTTTGAACCTTTATGTGAAGTGCCGATAAAGTTCCTATCTCTTAAAAGCTGCACTTTTGTTGGCCCTCACATCAGCAAAGAGAGTGAGTAATTTATGTGCACTCTCTGTGGCTCCTTAATGTTTGAGAATTCAACTTGATTGAAGCTTTGCCACTTTAAGACCCAGTCCAGCCTATATGCCAAAGTGCATAAACAGCTCTTTAAATCACGGGCAATCACACTAATGGGTTTCATCTTCCCCCACACGTGTCGGAGGAAGGGGTCACGTCTTATTTGTTGTGCCCAGTCCGCGCGCTCAAATGCTATGTGACGTGAACGGCCAGCTTACGTCATTCTCAAAACTTTTTTGTTCACTACAGGGACAGCTCTGTTGGACATGCTTGTCTTTCCAGCGCCTCTCTCACTGGTTGTGTGAGACCATGTCAGAGGCCTACAGAGATGCTGGAGAAGAACCTCCACAAACCCTGCGTGCAAACTCCATGCAGGCGATCACGTCCTCCACAGCACTGCATGGTGGATGACGGTTAGTGTCATTTGTGCAACTGCGGCGTGGGGTACACCATGCTCGTTTATACGTTTCTATCTGCGTGATATGTCTGGATTTTTCTATGACTCATTCAGTTCTCAGAGTCCAAGATGAGTAGTTGTTAAATCCTTCATGAAGCGTTTTTTGGCCCACATCTGCCTGCTGGCAGGCATGATGTGTGAGTGTTCACCATCAGTCTCAGTACTGTGGTTTCTGATTGTTGTTTAATAAAGTTCTAACCTGTTCTGGACATAGTTTCAGTAACAGTTATGTTCCCTCAGTTGAGGGTCGCCCGCCAGAGACTGTTCCACCCTCTGGCGTTGTTACAAAATAAAAAAATAAAAAATAAAAACACAAAAACAATATTAAACACATATATTTTTCATGCTGCTTCGGCAGCTGAATTATGCCTGTAGGCTACATCACAGGCCTGCAGGCCCATCCTCCAGTCCACCAAGTGCCCTTCTCCAGTGCGCCTTGACGCGTGGCGTGCGTATTACGCACGGGGAACGATGTGTACTGTTGTGTTGGGTGAGCAGGTGCTTCATACTGGTGTTTTGACCCAGTGAGCCATGGACCATATCCTGCTCCGCCCTTTATCCAATAAGTGAGAGCTAAAGGGCGTAGCCTAATACAAAAAATAACATTGGTTACGTATCGTAACCCCAGATACTATGAGTACCATAAAAATCGGTCTATAACATGCAGTTTTTTTACTCATTTGAATGTCCTGTGTGTTATACGCCAAAGCGTGTTAGTTATGGATTTTTTCCCATATTTTTAGACCCATTTTTGGCTCTGATATCGTTGTTTTTCATTTTGGGAATAAAATGGTGCAGCTACATTAGCTGTGTTGTTAGCCGTTTTTTTAGCAAGATAACTCATAAACCACACCGAGGATTTTCTTTAAACTTACAGAGCGTAATTATTTGGTGGTCATTTACCAAATGTTAGCTGAAGAAGATGTTTAGAGCTAAAAAAAATTGCTATTTTCGCTGTTAGGAGATAGCTAACGTGAACAGATACCTATTGTTTAGATAAACAGCTCTTAAACCACTCTGATATTTTTTAGGCTTACAGAGTGTAACTATATGGGTTTAATTTACAAGCTGTTGACTGTATAAGACATTTGAGATAAAATTCGATTTATTTATAATTTATTTTAGTAGCGCACGAGACGTGTTTTGGAAGAAGTCACACCGAAACAATTTAAATCTAGCAGATTAGACCATTTCGTGAAGTGATTAAGGAACCATTAAGCTCAGGAACCCTTTTTCTCTCCATTGGCTTCCAATTGATTTTAGAATTAAATTTAAAATTTTATTATTCACTTTTAAAGCTCTTAATGGTCTTGCCCCACTGTATTTGACTGATCTTGTAACTGTCCGTGAATATAGGAGAACACTGATATCATCAAATACACTTCTCCTGTCTGTTCCAAAGACCAACTACAAACGTTGGGGTGACCGGGCCTTTTCTGTCGTTGCACCCAGTCTCTGGAATAAGCTACCTCAGGACTTGCGCTCCATCACTCATATGGAGTCTTTTAAATCTAATCTAAAAACCTTCTTATTCAGGCAGGCTTTTAATGCCTAGTGGTTCTTTGACATTCTTGTTAGGTCTAAATTGTTTTTAATTTTTAACTGGCTGTTTTTTATTGTTGTTGTTTTTTATTGTTTGTTTTTATTGTTTGTTTTTATTTCTGTATTGTTCAGCACTTTGTGCACCTTCTGGCTGCTGAAAGGGGCTCTATAAATAAAGATTGATTGATTGATTGATTGATTGATTGATTGTGCTATAATGTCAGCTAAGAAATATATTTTTTCTCAGCAAAGAAACAATTGTTTTTACCGTGTTTTGTTGTAAATTCCTTCGTGCCGGCTCGCTTATGTAGCAGCCATTTTAAGCAGGGCAAATGAGGCGCTGACGCGTCGCGGTGACGCATAGATGCGCGTTATACAACGAAGCGTGTTATTTACGGATTTTTCCAATATATTGACGATAATTGGACAAAGCGTGTTATACACAGGAGCATGTTAAACTTAGATGAATACGGTATTAGCGTAGCCCTTTAGCTTTGTGGGTCCCACTGGCTCCTGAATGGCTGAATGATTAGCTATTTGGGAGGAAGTGACCCCTGTGTCAGTGGATTAAGTAGACATGGGGGCGGGCCCACGCAGTAGGTAGGCGTGGACTAAAGGTTTTCAGTAGGCGCTGACATGCATAGAGATTATCCAATAAGCGAGAGCTAAAGGGCTACGCTAATACTGTACTCATAAAATCTGGGGTTACGATACGTAACCAACGTTTCACATGGATGAGAGCACTGATAACAGCGTAATCTTGTATTTGCATGTTCTGTGAATGTTGGACTGCTCTCCAGAGCTTTGTAAATAAATCTGATGAACTACACCTTTCTCTGTTTGGGAATCTCCTGTGTTTTCCACAACAGACATTTTTAAAATTTCATTCAGTTTCTTGGATTAATATAGGTAAAGTAAATAAATTATAATTTTTGCTTGATAACATGGTATGTTTTACAAACAACAAACTGTGCAAATCATTACATATTAATGAATTACTGGACATAAGATAGGAACCTGGAAGTTGAAGCCAGAATGGAACCATTGTTGCACATGGTCCTGGTACAAGTTTTAAGTCCCATCCTGTCTGTGTAAATGATTGGGAATTTTCTCATAAAACATTAAAAACCCACCTCACTTTTTTTTCTGTGCTGACTTATTGAATTCACACAGTTTTTACTGCAGCTTTATGTTCAAGTATTCAATTTTCTAGCACTTTTAGTTGTAATGGGTTCTTTCATACTTATAGGAAAGATCACATAACACCATGGTTGTGAGTGGGGGCTTAGAGGGGACCCACATCTCCAGCGTACAGAGTTTGGTTCCCAAAATGTAACATGGCAGCCCCAATAAACCAGGTCTTGTTAACTTCAGCTCAACGTAATGAGAAAATGCCCTATCTCATTGCCACTTTGTCTATTTTAATACACAGTTGATTATGCAAATTTAAACACAAAATAAAATACAACTGGAAGTAGCTGCCAAACAGAGAAAACTTTTTAAGATATTTGTTGTAAATATTGCTCGATTTAACCCACATTCGGTGTCTAACCTGTGGTTCTGGTTGTGGTTCTCAGAAGTTAAATGTATTTTAGCATAACATTGCCTATTCTTTCCTCGTTTTAGGACATGTTACTTAATCTTTTTTAATCATTGCCTTTTGATGGTTTTGGGTTTCTATGTCTTTCTATGTCAGTATGTAGTAACATCACTGTTTCTTGTTTTTTGAATGTGGATACATGTAAAAGCCATTACATTTAATAAACATTTGTAATTTCAGGTTAGAGAACATGCCGTGGGGGACAGCGAACATGGGAAGTGTGCCAAAGCCCTTTATGATTACCAGGCTGGTGCGTATACACATAGATCAGTTTTAAAGGCATCTTGTTTTGTGTTAGAAAAATAAAAACACAGCTGGTCTATCATTTTTTATGTCATGTGGACATAAAAAAAACAATTTCAGCTAAATATGCACAATGACAACCACCAGATGCCAAAACTACTCTTGAAATATTAAACCAATGTTTATAAGTTAAAGATCTTGATATTCAAGTATATATTAATTTTAAGAGAAGTCTGAAAATTTTAATCACTTTAATAAAAAGAGAAGCACAATATTCTTGCTACATACATTATGCCATTCATTCAATTCAGTCAACCTTTATTCATACAGGTTAGTCTCATTGAGCCATGAGGACTCGTTTACAAGAGACCTGTTTTAGTCAGACAATAATAAACAACAAAATGCACGTCAAATAGCACAGATTTTGTTTATGGCTTTATGAAATGTTTTGATATTATGGTATACCCGTATCTGCACTTGTTTTATTCAAAGCACTTTCTAGATTTTGCTTTAAAATAATGTAACTTTCTTAAAATGTGCATCCTACTTGCTTTCACAGCGGATGAAACGGAGATCACCTTTGACCCCGATGACATTATAACCCAGATAGAAATGCTTGATGAAGGCTGGTGGAGAGGTTATGGACCTGACGGACACTATGGCTTGTTCCCTGCCAATTATGTCGAGCTTCTCTAATGTTAAAGGTTGTTTCCATGTACGGTAGCTGGATGGCTCCAAGATGCTAAAATAATTCAAAGATACATTTACATCCGCTGGTTTCTCATGAAGTTTCATTAAAATCACATCAAATGAACAATAAATAATTTAAGGCTGCAATTTAAATCTTACTGTGATTCTTTTAAAACCATATTGTACCTAATAATTAAAACATCAGATTTAGAAGTATGTATTGATGTTACACTCACAGTTTCAAGTACATAAAACAAAAGCTACAAATAAGTACAGCTCTATGAATCCTGGATGACCGCCAGAGGGCAGGGCTGAAAGCACTGAATGTTCCCTTCGTGCATGCGCTGTTCGAGTAATTATATCAACGATGTCACACAGGTGTGACCGGATAAGCAATCAGAGGCTATATAGCCTAGCATTATCTGTAATTCAGTCCTACAGAAACTTCTCGCGTAAGCAAGGATTCTGAGTGACAAAGAAGCTCTGGCGGTCATCCGGGATTCATAGGACCGTAGTTACAATCGTAACTTTCGTTCTATTTCATCCCTGCTTACCGCCAGAGGGCGGTGCTGAAAGCACTGAATGACTAGTATCAACGTTGTCACAAGGAATCCTGAGCACATACCTCACTGAGGAAGCCCATAGGACCCTTGCAGAAGAACTTTGCCCAGAGGATGAGGGGTGGCCACGTTAATTCTGTAGAATCTGGTGAACGTGCTCGGGGAAGCCCATGATGCAGCAGCACATATTGCTTCCAGTGATACCCCTCTTAGGGCAGCCCAGGAAGCTGAGACGATCCTGGTTGAGTGTGCCTTCACACCGACTGGCAGGGGGTGGTGTCTCGCTGCGTAGGCATGGCAGATGACGTCCACGGTCAAGTGGGAGAAGCACTTCTTGGAAAGAGGATAGCCCAGTCTAGGGCCCCCGTAACACACAAACAGCTAGTCTGAGTACTGTATAGCGGCAGTAGCTGCAACATATTTCTCCAGTGCTCACTGGGCACAATAATCCAGACTCCTTATCAGGCGTAGTTTGAAAACGTGCCAGCCTTAACGATTGGTTACGGTGAGAGTGAGATAAGACCTTTGGTACAAAAGCAATGTTCGGCCACAAGGTAACATCAGAGCCTTCAGGGCCCCACCTGAGACACAAGAGGCTGACTGAAAAAGGCGTGCAACTCACCGACCTGCTTTGCTGAGGCAATAGCAAGCAGAAAAGCAGTCTTACATGAAAGCCACTTGAGGTCCACTTGCGTCAAAGGCTCGAATGGAGCACAGAGCCTCGAGAAACAAGGGCAGGTCCCAACTTGGTGCTCGTGTAGCCTTCGGCGGGTGCAACCTTCGGGCACCACCACAACGTCACTGTGCAAGGACCACTCTCCCGGAACAGACCTTTGGTGGAAGAGAAAATCTGTTACCCGATTGTTTCGCCCTGGTAAGTATGTTGCCCGTAAGGTGGACTGACGAGTGGAGACCCATTCCAAGAGTACCTTGGACACACTGAGAAGCTGTGCTGAACTGGTGCCCCCTTGGTGGTTGATGTGGTAGACAACAGAGAAGTTGTCTGACCGAACGAGGACATGCCTCCCTTCCAGGTGGGGCAGGAAGTTCTTGAGCGCCAAATACATTGCACACAGCTCCAAAACATTTATATGCCTGGATCTGTCCCTTTGGCCCCAGCGGTCCTGGACTGCTCTGTGTTGCCACACAGTGTCCCATCTGGTGGAGCTGACATCTGTTGTAACCACTTCCCTGTGATACACTACCACTCCCATGGGGACATCCCTGGACAAATAAACTTTGTCCCTCCATGGAGTCAGGGCACGAAGACATGGCCATGTCACTGCAAGTTTGCGACGCCTGTACAGGCTGGCGTTTAGGCGAAAGCTGTTGAGCCACCTCTGCAAGGGGCGAAGATACAGCAGGCCTATGGGTACCACCCGAGTGACTGAGGTCAGTTTGCCTAGTAGCCATAGGAAGGCAACGTAGGGGAGTTGCCTGCCCAGCCGGAACAGACTGACCAACTGGAGTATGTTGCCCACCCTTGAACGGAAGGTGAGCAGTCATGGAGGGTGAGTCCAGAACCCCTCCAAGAAAGGTGCTAGTCTGAAAGGAAGCAGGTAGCTTTTCTCCATATTGACATTTCAGGCCCAACTGGGACACGTGAGCAAGCAGGTGATTCGTGTTGCGAATGGCACAGGCCTGAGACGGGGTGCAGAGAAGCCAATCGGCTAGGTACGGCAGAACCTTCATGCCGTAGGCCTGCAAGGGAGAGAGGGCTACCTTCACACACCGAGTGAACACCCTCAGGTAAAGAGAGAGCCCTAAAGGGAGTACTTGGAACTGCCAATGGCGACCCCAATAGGCAAACCTGAGAAAGTGGCGATGTTCTACCACAATAGGCACATGAAAAGAAGCATCCTTCCGGTCTATAGACGTGAGCCATTCTCTCCCTGTGACTACTTGAAGGACCTCTACTGTCGTGAGCATGTGGAAGGGCAGCACCTTTAAAGATTGGTTGAGTCCCCTCAGATCCTAAATGGGACAGAAACTGCCCCTCTTCCTTTGCACAAGGAAGTAAGTTGAGTATTAGCCTCTGGGTTGTTGCAAAGGGTTCATTGCTTCAATTGCACCCTTGGCCAGGAGGATGGAAAGCTCCTGGTCTAGTGCTCAGGCTTTCACCGGGTCGGAGATTACAGTATATCTTGACCCGGTGTGAGATGTAAGGCCGCCATCGGAACTGTAGCCGGTAACCATGGGTCAGAGTAGCAACCACCCATGCGTCCACGACGTGAGCAACCCAGTATCTGAGCGGCTGGTGGGGGAAATATCCGACGGTCGGCCTGGTGGGATCACAATCTCCCTCCATGGCCCCTAGGTGTGTGGGAGGGGCAGCGGCAAGAGCCCCTGGTCTGGAACTGCCCAACAGACCGATTCACAAAAGGTCCCATTTGGTCTCTGCTTAGCCGCATGAGGGCAATGACCCTGAGATGGCTGAAAGTGGGGGGCAACCGGCGGATGCCTTGGATGCGGAGGAGGTGGAGGGGGCATCACCGTGCTAAGAGTTGAAAGCTTCCGCCTAATCTGTCGTGCTTGGATGGTCGATTCGAGTGCTTCTAAGGCAGCCAGATCGAACAACTCCCCTGGCACCACTGGAAGATCATGGAGGGATCTACGACATAGCTCGGCCAATGTTGACTGTGCCAACCAGACCTGTCGACGGGCTTGGACCAAGAAGAACATCACACGCCCCAGTTCCCTCATCATCAGCGCAAAAGCCTGAAGCCCTGTATCAGTAAAGCCCATTTCTGCTGTTGCACCACTGGTGTCCTGAAAGGATGTGGAGAGGGCAACCATGAGGTGTGCCAAGGAATTACCGAGGCAACCAGCACGTGCTCCATCATGATAAGCTCTGCAAAGTAACTCGTCCGTGATGCAACACTGAGGTTATGGGCATCGAACATCACTGTGCAGGGCCGCCTCTGGCGATATGATAAGCGAAGCAACAGCAGGTTCGATCGACGACATGCGATCCAGGCCCGCCGTAGCTCGCTCATGCATGGCCACCAACACTCGGCCATCTGCGGAGAGGTGCGCCCAGGTCCTTGGGTCATACCAGTAGCCATGCAACTCCTTCAGGTACTCCTCTGAAGGAGGGATGTAAAATGATGGAGGAGTCTGCCCGCGCCTGAAGAAGGCACTTCCCAGAGTGGACCCCTTTGGTTGCATGACGTCCAGCTGCAGTTGTGCCAGGGCCAAATGCATTAGGTCCTGCATAGAGCCGTCACCTGACTCACTAACTGCGCTCTGAGATGAAGAAAAAGTACCAGTCACAAAGACAGACTGTTCTTCCTCATCACCTAGAAAATGAGAGGCAGAGGCAGCCAAGGATAATACATCTTCCTCCGCAGCCAGCTCAGGCATGGGTGGGGAGGAGAGTCCAGTTGCTGCCACTGGCTCAGCTCCCAGTTGGCGTGCCTGCAAAAGGGACTTCATTTCCGCTAATTCAGCAGACAGCCGCTCCACTCTTGTAGAAAGACCCAGATCAGACTTGGCTCGCCTCTTTCTAGGAGGAGCCACAGGGACTGCAGCCTCAGTCTGGCGCTTTGAGCGCCTGGGTGGAGCCTTCTGCCCAGAAGGCGGGAGGTCACTGCTGAGCTCGGGGCAGAGCTGGGCCAGCCGAGCCACTCTTACAGAACGAGGCATGAAGTTGCAGTTCATGCAAGGGTTCCCCGACATGGCTTCCACTGTCCAAGGCAGGTAGGACATAGGTCATGACCGTCATCCGCCTGGAACACAGCCCCACAATCTGTACAGCAGTGAGAGCCATCCATACTCCCTAATGTAGGCAGTTTACTAGTAAGACGAAGGAGGCCAAAATTGGGAGAGGTTGCACGGACGCTAGCCTTCAACAATAGAGAACAAGGTTGGCAAAAATTGAATTGGGAGAGGGTTCGCGGATGCTAGCCTTCATCAATAGAAATTAATTAGGAGAGTGTGCGCTGACTCTAGCCTTTACCAACAGAAGCAAATTGGGAGAGGGTGCGTAAATGCTAGCCTTCACCAATAGAAGCAAATTGGGAGAGGGTGCGTAAATGCTAGTTTTCACAAATAAAAGCAAATTGGGAGGGGGTGTGTAAATGCTAGCCACCAATGGAAGCAAATTGGGAGAGGGTGCGTAAATGCTAGCCTTCACCAACAGAAGCAAATTTGGAGAGGGTGCGTAAACGCTAGCCTTTACCAATAGAAACAAATTGGGAGAGGGTGTGCAAACGCCAGCCGCCACCAACAGAAACCAAGGCCAAAAAACCGAGAGACTCGAACCGCTAGCTCAGTCCAACCGTGTATGAGGTTGGCAAAAGTGAATCGGGCAAATAATGAATTGGGAGAGCAAATGCTAGCCGTCACCAATAGAAAACAAGACCAAAACTCAAGAAGACTAGCACTGCTAGTTCAGCCCGTGAAGTTGGCGCGTTTATGAATAGTTTATGGAAGGTGCGCAAACGCTCACCTTCCAAAGTAAACAAGACCAGAACACATTTGGCTACACAATAAACCTCGGTAGAAGTAATACTGTACTTACCCACGTGTCGATCTCATGTGGAAATTGCCTCCTAAAGTGGATGGAGCCACACCAATGGCAACATACCGTAGTCAAGGCAAAGTAAAGACTACTTACGTGACCCACACAGTAGCCTCCTCCGAGGACGGACGGAGCCGCCAAGAGCGGCGGAGCCGCGAAATAAGCAAAAGTTACTCACCAGTGATGAATCACATTAGTAACGCTGTGGTTTGGGAGAGGAGCGAAGCCACTGCAGCCCAATCAAATACCTTGATAAAAGTAAAACCGTTGCGGCCCTCGGAAGGGTGAACACATTGCTCCAGCCAACAGGCATTCGAGCCTCCAGCGACGGCGAGAAAAGAAAAGCCACAGGCCTGTAGCCTTGGATCGAACGCGCGCAAGAAGAAAAAAGGACTGAATTACGGATAGGGCTAGGCTATATAGCCTCTGATTGCTTATCCGATTACACCTGTGTGATGTCATTGATATAATTTCTCGAACAACGCATGCGCAAAGCAAACATTCAGTGCTTTCAGCACCGCACTCTGGCAATCAGTAGGGATGAAATAGAACTGAAGTGTTGATGCTTTGTTGAGCCCCTTGTCATTCGTTACTCTTCAGCCCGGTTTGGCTCGGTTCACCTCGACTCGGTTTGGTACACGTTGTGTTTCCATAGGCACTTTTAGTACCGGTTCCAGTGGGAGGGGTTCTAATTGACGTCCCGCGTCTTACCAGCTGGTTGGAGTAAGACCATTGAAACATGTTTCAGTGCAGGGTGAGAATTTATTAAGTTTCTGGTAAATTAAAAAGAATACAGATTATTAAAATGATCAAATTAAACATTATATATATATAT
>JBBPBX010020936.1:0-12657 GCA_038048925.1 Garcialebias charrua | reverse complement strand
TATATATATATATATATATACAGCAAACCCCCTACTTAAATACGAGTTTGGGACATAAGAACCGTTCGCAGCTCGATTCTGCCGTAGCTAGGGGGTGAAAATAGCGTCCCGTTCGTAGGTCCTTATTCCGTTCGTAGGTCGCGGAAATACCGCTAACTGAGCGCCGCGCACACATTTAACCGCATGAGACTGACATACTGGGCCATAAACATGCACAGAACTTTATTTACAAACACTTATCTAACACATTACACCACACATTCATCCATAAACACCAGTACTGTAACTGTACAGCATGTACAGTAGTGTACTGTAATGTTAAACATTGCTATTCACATTTACAGAATAAATAAAAATATAATTTCTTACTTTGAGATGGTCAAAGCCGACATCTTAGGTTGCCATGCGTTGATGTTGTCGGGCCGAGCAGCGCGGCGGCCGGCGAGCGAACCACGGCAGCTGCTCGAGGCCTGTGTTAGCTTCTGCTAGCCAGGCCATGAGCTGGTGTTGGAGCGGCGGTGCGGCGCGATCGGCGATCAATCTGCAGCTGCTGCTCCAGCCTGAGACGTCCACAGAGCTCACAGAGCGATTCCAGATAGTAATTTATCCATATGAGGCAATCCTGGAACACACACAGTCCTCACATGGGGCTGCCGGGAGGACCGCGGGAGTCCTAAAATGGCTGCCAGGCATTTCTTGTCAGACCGGAGGTTGCGCAATCATAAAAAAAGACTATTTTTATTAAAAAATATTATTTATATTATTTATAAAGCCTTTAAAACAACCACAGCTGCAACAAAGTGATGTACACATGAAATTAAGAACATTTAAACAAATATATATATATATTTTTTTATTTTTTTAAATACAGTAATTTCATATTTTTATTAAATATGATACGTTCGTAGGTCCGGGCGGCCGTAGGTCGATGGAGTCGTAGGTAGGGGGTCACCTGTATATATACTGCTATTCTTTAAATGAACTTTACTTCACCATTAAATCTCTGATGAACCAGAGTCTACAAAAACATCTATACAGTATTTAAAATTCTATACCTATTCTTCATCATTCGATGTATTTGCACTCATTGTGTCTACTTTTATTGTTGAATTTAGATGTATAGTTTTGTTTCTTCTTCACAGATTTTTTTATAGCTTTGATTTAACGTTTAATTCTTGTTTTACTTGTACATCTGAGGGTTAGAATAAAGTTGAACTAAAGACCGTTGCTCTTCTTTAAACATATGAGGCAAATATTCCTGAGAAATCCAATAATTTCTGATATTTTTCAGCTGAGTTGACTAACAGATTAATAGTCATTTAAGTAAAAACAGGATTTTCATGATAAAGCTGGCACCATATATGTATTTATTTTTATCTTCACTGATAACAAAAATGTATACATAAAATGTTTTTAAAAATCATTTCCATCCTCCGTTCCGGTCCACCCATCTGCTGGGATCGGGGTTTGGCAGGCAAGGCCAGGGTCTGGGCAACCTTCTGCAAGTCAGCAACTCGAAACTCCGGTGTAGAGGGCCGAGGAGACCGGCGGAGCTGCATCTTGCTCATTCTAAATTTTGTCGATCACCAAACAGAAAATTGCCTGCACTTCAGCATTAGAACACGGTGTTAGATCCAGCCACTGCTCTGAGTTCTGAGTAATTGCAAATGGCAGGTCGGTGTTTCAAAAAGTTTCTGAAAGATCCAGTGACTCCTCCCCCTGACGAGTGACCGGCAGTGTTTGGAGGTCAGGTTTAAGTGACGGCTCTGCTTGCTTGCTTAGTTTAAAAGGCATTTTTCCTGACAGAATGAAAATTGCTAAAGTAATTCCTCTTTTTAAAAATGGTGATTAGTGTGTATAGACCTATATCTCTTTTGCCACAATTCTCAAAAATTCTCGAAAGATTGTTTGCGACTAGACTAGATAGATTCCTTGACAAACAAAATATTTTGCGCAATAGTCAATATGGTTTTAGATCAAATAGTTCTACATCCTTGGCTTTGATGGAATTGATGGAACAAGTTACAACAGCAGTTGATGAAAAAAACACTGTATGAGTTTATTTGTGGATTTAGAGAAGGCTTTTGTTACTATTGATCACACCATCTTAATTGTTAAATTAAATCAATATGGTATCAGAGGACCTGCATTGCAGTGGATCTGTAGTTATCTGAGAGATAGAAAACAGTTTGTTCAGATGGATAATGTACATTCTAATTTACTCAGAACTTCATGTGGAGTACCACAAGGTTCAGTCCTTGGACCCAAGTTGTTTATTTTATATATGAATGATCTAATTGAAGTGTCTGATATCGTCAAATGTGTTTTATTTGCTGATGACACCACTTTTTTTGTTTTGGTGAAGACTCGGAAAGGATAACCTGATGCATGCTCAATAATCCAGGTAGAAAAATCTAAAAAAGCTAAGTCTGGTCCTTTTGACTTGGAAAGGATGTTTGTAGTGATAAAGAATGAGTTAAAAAAATACAAATTTGGTTTAAACAAAATAAGTTATCATTGAATATTGATAAAACCAATTTTATGATATTTAGTGAAAAAATAACTTTGGATTTTTCTTTTGAAATTGATGGTATTAAGATATGTAGAGTAAATGAGGTTAAGTTTCTGGGTGTAATTATTGATGACAGACTATTTTGGAAACAGCATATATCTGTTGTTAAAATTAAAATATCTAAATCAATTGCAGTATTGTATGGAGTAAGGGATTTGTTAAATAATAATGCAAATCCCGGTCCGGGGGCCTTTCTGGGTGGAGTTTGCATGTTCTCCCCGTGCATGCGTGGGTTTCCTCCGGGTACTCCGGTTTCTTCCCACAGACCAAAAACATGTGTTAGGCTGAATGGTGACTAAAAATTGTCCCTAGGTGTGAGTGAGAGAGTGAATGGTTGTTTGTTTCGTTTGTCTCTATGTGTCCCTGTGATGGACTTGCGACCTGTCCAGGGTGTACCCCGCTTCTCGCACTGTGATTGCTGGACATGGGCACCGGCGACCCCCGTGACCCAAAATGGAAGAAACGGGTAAAGATAATGGATGGATGGAATGCAAATACAAATAGTCCCACGATGGAAGAGACCAAAAAAAAGGGGGCTGGTTCTGCAATAAAAAGGTGGAAAAGTTCTCAAAACCATACTGGGCTGGAGAGGAGCAGTGGAAAAGGGGCTTTCGTGTGCTGAAAATCCTGCAATTACTACAAACAATTCATTGTCTGTTCTGCTTTGCAAAAAGCTGCTTCTGTTTCATGTTTGAGCCAGATTTATTAAAAACTGGATTTGAGACAAATTCACGATTCGCCACTTTACAAATTCATGCAGCATTGTAATTTAAGTTTATATTACTTATAGTCTATATATAACTTCAGTGTGCTTTGGACTACTCTGACTGAGGAAGCCCTCTGGAGTGAGGGTGAAACGTTTCTGCTAAAAAGAAACTGTCCAGATGAACTGATTGAGAATGAGCGGATTTGATACCTGGACTATTGAGAATTAACTTTCTTGTCTTATAGTCTATATATATATATCAATCTGTCAATCAATCAATCAATCAATCAATCAATCAATCAATCAATCAATCAATCAATCAATCAATCAATCAATCAATCAATCAATTTATCAATCAATCAATCAATCAATCAATCAATCAATCAATCAAACAATCAGTCAAACTTTATTTATGGAACCGTTTCCAGCAGTCAAAAGGTGCACAAAGAGCTGAACAATACAGAAGTAAAAACAAACAATTAAGAATTTAAAAAACAGCCAGTTAAAATTTAAAAACAATTTAAACATAGTGAGATTGTCAAAGAACTGCTAGGTATTAAAAGCCTGACTGAATGAAAAGGTTTTAAGATTAGATATAAAAAGCGCCTTATCAGTGATGGAGTGCAAGTAACGAGGTAGCTGGTTCGAGAGTAGGGGTGCAACAACAGAAAAGGCCCGGTCACCCCATCGTTTGTAGTTGGACTTTAGGACAGAGAGTAGAAATGTATTAGATTATCTCAGTGTTCTCGTATATTCACAGACAGCTACAAGATCAGTCAAATATAGTGGGGCAAGACCACTGAGAGCTTTAAAAGTGATTAATACATTTTCTAATTTAATTCTAAAATCGACTGGAAGCCAGTGGAGAGAAAATAAAACAGAGGTAATGTGCTCATGTCTGGAGGTGTTGGTTAAAAGTCGAGCTGCAGCATTTTGGACCAATTGAAGGCATCTAATGGAGGATTGGGAGATTCCTGCATATAGGGAATTGCAGTAGTCGAGCCTTGAAGTGATAAAAGCATGAATGGTCTATTCCAAATCAGAACGATTTAAAAAAGGCTTAACTTTGGATAAAAGACGTAACTGGTAAAACCAGGCCTTGACTACAGAGGCTATTTGTTTATCAAACTTTAAGTCCTTGTCAAATGTCACCCCCACGTTTTTAACTGTGGGTCTGAACTTGGATGTCAGAGCACCAATGTTACAGGGAGAATCAACACTGAAGAAGATGCATTCTGTCTTTCCTTTGTTTAAAAAATAAAATATGGTGAAGCCACTGTTTAATTTTGGCAATACAATCAGCAAAAGGTGTGAGAAGGTTACTGTTTTTAGGTTTCAATGGTAAATAAATTTGTACATCATCAGCATAGCAGTGAAAAGAAAAGTTAAGTCTGGCTATCACTGATCCAAGACGCAGCATGTACAATGAGAAGAGGAGAGGACCAAGAATAGAACCCTGTGTGTCTGTGGCACACCACAAGAGAGAAGGGCAGTGGAGGAAACGAGATTATCCAACATGACAGATAATGTTCTGTTGGTCAAGTAGGCAGTGAACCACTTGAGTGCTGTACCAGATATTCCAACATAACGTTGAAGATGAGACAACAGGACAGTGTGGTCCACTGTGTCAAACACAGCTGTAAGGTCCAGCAACACCAGAGCGACGGGACAATTGGCATCCATGGACATGGAAATGTCATTACGGACTTTTAACAGGGTTGATTCGGTAGAATGACGGGTTCTAAATCCAGACTGAAATGTTTCATAAATACCATGATTTTCTAAAACAGGTTGTAACTGCATAAAACAACTTTTTCTAAAACTTCAGCTAAAAAAAGGCAGATGAGAAATACAAATCTAAAATTTGATCAAATTGATGGGTCTAGTTGAGTTTTTTTAAGAAGTGGAGCCACAGCATGTTTAAATGCATCAGGGACAATTCCTAAACGAAGGCAGGAGTTTAAAAATGTTAAAACACAGAAACCCACAGAATTAAAACCCTCTTTCAAAAACCTGGAGGGAAGAATGTCCAGAGGGCAATTAGTGAGCTTCATGTGTTGAATAAAGCTAGATTCATACTCGACGTGTTGCGCAGCGCGTGAGGGTGCGCGCTCCAAAAGTGATGCAATTTCACAGTCCCCGCCCCTACGCGTTGGCCCTGCGCGTGGGATTAGCGCGTATCGTGCACCTCTGAATTTTTGAAACTCCGTAAGCCTATGTACACGCCGTGGGCGCTACGATTTGATTGACAGGTCCCCACCGACAGCCTTCACCCTCTTCACGCCGGAGCCTGCAGCTGTTTGCGCCGCTGTGGTCGTGGAGACGGCGTTGCGACGCATGGAGGAATGTTTTGTGACACAAATGTATTGAATTCTCCTTCATTCCTGATCTGGAGTCGGACTTTTCTTTTGTTTTTTCGCCAAAAGTCACGTGATCGCTTTCTCCTCCGCTGACTCCATGCATTAAAACCGCAAATAAAGACAACAGTTCAGCACGCGAGCGGAAAGCTATTTGTTTTTGTTGTGTGATTTCAAACAGTTCTTCTTCTACGGTAGATTTCTTCTTCTACACCTTTCTTGCAACATATGCACAGGTTTTAGAGGGTACTGCCTCCTGCTGGTCCGTAAAAGAACAGCACTTTGCCATGCGCCGCCGTGCGTCAACCATAAACACAGTGGCGACACTGTAAACGCATTTTGCCGCACGGCCGAGTGCACGCGCGGCGCGCACGCTCCAGCCTGCGGACCAAAGCGCAAGTCTAACTCAGCCTTAACATCAGTGAGAGTGGCAAGACACACTGGCTGAAAGTGTTCAAACAAACTGAAGCTACAGAGGCAACAGAGGAGTCAGGAACAACATCAGAACCAGTGACCTGTCTGACTGAGGCTATTTTATCCAGGAAGAATTTTAGAAAGTTTTCACAGTTAGTGGCTGTGGCATCTGGTGAAATATGCACAGCTGGGTTAATAAAATTAATTGTGTTTAATGACATCTAGGAAATTGGCAGTCATTTGAAATTAAACCAGATAAATATAGACATTTTGCCTCTTTGACAGCTCTCTGGTAGTTTGTAAGACATTCTATCAAAAATTTTATAGATGAAAGAAGTTTGTCTTTCTTCAATTGTCATTCTGCTTTCCAACATTTTTTCCTGAGAGCGCGAGAGGCATCATTTAACCACGGCTCAACTCTCTGTTTGGTGGCTTTAAACCGAAGAGGAGCAATAGAGTCTAAAATGTCGGAGCAAGTGAATTGGAAAGAGAGAAGGAAGCCATCTGGACAAAGTTCACTGAAAACAGAAATCTGAAAGTCCATAAAAGCAGCGGTAAACAGTCCAGCTGTCTCAGGAGTAAAAATACAACGCCAATGACCCGCAACGGCAGGCCTACTGACTGGTAGGGGGGCTGGGAACTCCAACATGATGGGGAAATGATCTGAGATGGCAGTTTCAGATGTTTCACAGAGTGAGATAGATAGCCCATGAGATATAAGGTCCAAGGTATGTCCAAGAAGATGAGTAGGCCCATGTACAGACTGTGTTAAGTTAAAAGATGTTAAAGGTATTGTGACATGTGTTACGTCTTACTTTGCCACGTCACCACGTCCACATGCGCCACCCAAAACGGTCAGTGTTGGAAAGCTTGTTACACCAACATGTCTTCGGTCACTGGACACATCACACTGATTAGGTAACAAGGATCTGATCCGGACCGCTCAAGGTAAAACTTTACACTTGCTGTTGTCAGAGGGCGTGGCTTAAGTGATGTCATGATTTGACCATTCAGTGTTGCAGGGGACTGGATGTGGGTCAATCACTGAAGGTTTGATGTATTAGACAGTTTTCATGTAGGTGCTATTAGCGTTTCGTTTTTCATAGCGAGATGTCTAACTTTGACATCTGGCTTTGCCCATTCAGCATGCATGAAAACGAACCATTTTGATAAAGTTTGGTCCCCCATGCCTTATGAAGAAACCGGCCAAGTTTGAACCCGAGTGAGCGAAATCCCTAGGAGTAGGTCGTTCAAATGCGGAGGTTGTAAACCGCCAAAAAAGGTGTTAAAATTTGGTCATCATTCAAAAATGGCCACCTTCCCATTTATCATACAACGTTGGTGCCAGAAGGTTTTCTGTGCATCTTGGTGAATTGGACAAGTGTACAAAATTTCATTATTCTATGTGAAACTACAGCCAATATGGAGGGTAGTTTGAAAATTTCTAGGTGGCGCTCTTGAGCCGTTTCTGTTGCGATTTTTGCCACGCCTCCAAAATACTAAATTTTTCACCAGTCCTGATGAGTCCGTCAAATTTGGTTAGTTTTGGGATATGATAAAGCCCCCAAAAGGCCATTTCATTTGGGGGAAGGATAAAAATAATACATATATATATAAAAAATAAAAATAAACTACGATTACAATAGGCCTTCGCAGCACTTCATTACTCGGGCCTAATAATACATTTTATTTGTAGGCGCCTTTCTTGGCACTTGTTGGCTTTTTTCTTATCCGCCCCAGAATTCGTTATTTGGTTCACTTTGGATCAGAAAGGAAAAACACGCTGAAAACACGACAAACACTCATAATTTAAAGTTCCAAAAAAAAACCAGTTTAATTAATCATAAGTTTAAAAAAGAAAGTCACAGAATACATTTATGCTATTCTTAAAAGTCATTACATTTGTTCAAAAGAGAGCCAGGGAGACAGTGGGGGGAGAATGGATGGAAGAAAAGACATTTTATGTGTTTCAAGGAAGACCTCATACAACCTGATTAGTCTGGATCCAATTCTCTTCACCCCGGGGCCTTCTGTCTTATCGCTGGAGGAGGATACCCAAGTTTATATACTCCTGCAGGATATTTCCTGCCTTCCACCAATCACAGAGACCCTCTTTGTCTCTCTCTGGTGGGGCATTTTCCCTCCCCCTTAACTGATAGAGGAAATACCATTTGTTTTTTCAGCTGGCTGAACTCTTTTTTGGTAAAAGAGTGAAGGATAATATTCATTCATTCAACCTTTATTTATACAGGCTGACTTTACACAGTTCTACTTTTAATCTGATTGAAAACTACTTCACAACTATTATATAATTAATGCACAAGTGCTTTATGATCAAGGTATTAATTGTTTTACTACGTTTTATGCAACCATGTTCTCTGCGCCTTCAAGTGAACACAGTTTTCAGAGCTGGACACCTTTCTTCCAACTCACATGAGGCTTATGGGGGACATGTGGCTTAACACCCAGAACAAAGGACCAGTGTCTCCTTGCCAGTCACATAAATCTGTGAAGTCATAAAACTGACAAAAGGCACCAAGGCCCCCCCTGCCACAAGTCACTCAAAGACCAGAAGAGACCCAACTTCAAGCATTCCTTAAGTCCCAAAGCCTCACATGAGTAGATGCTCACATTCTGTCTCCTCTCAGAAAACCCTTACCATTTTATGAGAGAAACTTGATCATTTTTAACATCGTATGAAAAACCTCTTCGATATAATGAAAACACAAAGACAAAATTATTTTATTTCATGACAAACCCCCTTTTGGACCTCATTCTGCTGAGGTCCATCCCAAAAGAAATAAAATCACACACCTAATACCGCAGTTAAAACACATATATATACAATATTTAATCCGTTTTTTCAAAATCCTCCAAGTTATAGTTTTTTAACAAAAACAGTTGTCTCATCACTTCAGGGTCCCTTTTTTCCAGAGTGGATGTGATGAGTCTTACCGTCAAAGACCTTAAACAAGGCACGCAGCAGCACCCGCAGGTTATAAGTATGCCTAAGAAAATAGCCAATGATACCATTATAGATACGAACACCTGTTTCCAAGGACCGAAGATCTTTATTAGCCAATTGTCCAGTGGGTCGTCCAGACCTGAATGACTTTTCATTTCATCTGAGAGGGTTCTAAGGCCTTCTAGGGCTCTTGTGACTTTGCCATCTGGAGCAGTGTTGTTTGGAATAAATGTACAGCAAAGGTCACCAAACATACTACATACTCCGCCCCGTTCCGCCAAAATCATATCCAATGCCATCCTGTTCTGAACCGCCATCAGGGAAGTCGGCGCTAGTTGTTCAGCTAGACCTTCCACCGCATCTCTGGTGAGATTGGACAGTCGCATAACATTATAATGCACATAATTTATCCTGTCAACATTTTTATTGGGTGTAACAGGAAACACTGCTGAAATGATAGGAAAACTCTCAAACCCAGCTGCCACCTGATCAGCCAGTTTGTATTCATTTGGCACACCCCGCGGAATGCCTATAGAGTCAATATAAGTAGGTGAGCCGACGGTTGGATCAAAGTTAGCAGATCTCCTTCTCCTATTTTGAGAGAGATCAGTTCCGTTCAGGATCTCCAATCTGGGACCAATCAGAGCCAGAGGAGCCGCCAAACGTACCATGGCACAAAGTCCAATGGTGTTGTCCAAGATACGAGTGAGTAATCTCCTTTCCCCACAATAGTAGTATAAGCCCGATCTAACAAGAGGGCCAATCACTTTTCTATCCCCTTTTTCTGTGCTCGCTAACCTCGTCTGATTGCACCAGCTTGGGTCAATCATGCCCACATTTATTTTGGCATTTGGACTCGTGAAATTAAAACAGAAGTAATCATTGCGTTTTGTAGCATGGAACGGGCCAGCTTTGGTGTGATTCCCGGCTAAGGGAAACACTTCACTTAAGGTTGTACAATTAGCGTGCATCTGCGTTCTGGTCAAGTTTAGCATGCAATCAAACCCCCATGTATCCTCTGGGAACAAGGGAGCAGGCTCAGTGTACAACAGCGGGCGTGCTGCGGCGCATGCCACGCATTCAGACAACGAGGCCTGCTTTGCCGCCTCCGATAACCATGACAACCATATATTAGTGTCATGGTATCCGGTAGACATTGCGATTACCTCAACCGGAGTCAGTTTTGTGTAATCGGTGGTAACTACGTCTGAAGTTTGGTGCGGGGTCACAGGGGGAAAAGAAGAATTACCTAGAGAGCTGATAGAGTTTACCATTTCAATTCGTAATGACCCATATTTTGGTGGATAAGAGTTCACTATCACTCTCATAACATGAAAATTGAACGGATGCTCGTCCATTTCAAAAGTGGACACCGCTTTAATAGACAGGGAAACCGGATTCTGGGTGAGGGAGAAATCCCTCTGGAGAGTGAACTTGCTAGTCCAAAACTGGTGAAATCCTGGCCGATCCGACTTAGGCTGGGAAAATACCCAGGACCCTTGTTGTAAAACCACCTTATCCCCGCTACATTGGACATTTTGGCCAGCACATAGTACAATTTCCCCCCAAGTGCAGCTCTGTGGGCATTGTGAAGCCATAGGTGGACATTGACACATGTATATGTCTGCATGCCTGAATGAAATATTCTGGCCTGCACAATCAATTACATCGCATAAATCGAACGTAAAAGTGGTAGTCTGGTTTGCGATATACTCTAGTTTGAGGACTTTTTGGTGCGCGCCATACTCCCTCTTATGTCTATAAACTTCACAATCATTTTTCCCAGGGATTACGCAAAAATGTTCTAGGAGGACAATCAAAATTACCATACTTATTCCACTTATTCCAACTACCATAGTGACCCTTTTGTCTGGCCACCACATTTTAAATCAATTTATTAATATGCAAATTGTAGAATATAAGGAAATATATGCAAACAATGAACGATAATAATAGTAAGCGCTTTAGAATATTGCAGAATTATGAACCTTAAGTTCCAAGTTCCTCCTCCAGCGGCAAGGCAGGTGTCTCCCTTGAACACACAAAATAGAGAAAGAACACAAGATTTATATCATCATCACAGAAACATTAATATACTTTTTACACGTACTCAGGGGCATTCCCCTTGGGTGCTCGGAAATGTCCTCCTATGTTCCCGAGTTTTCTTCGTGTAATGTGAGACTCTAATATGTAGTGTTTTTATCGTTTTAGGGTGTCTGTTCTATGTGTGCATATTCCTAGTACCGAGTGGCCCCATTAAACAGAGTCCTTCTGAGCCTCGCACGCAACTTACTCGGCTACTTTGGTCTACCAAGGTACAAGAGTTCGAACGCGAGCTCCTCTTGTTGTCCCGCTCGATCCTCTCAGCTCCTTCCTGGTTCACGGGCTGGAGCACACTGACTCCAATGGTACCAGACCTCCCCCTTTCCTCTCAGCCTGACCGCATGTGAGGTTCTCTCGGTCACTTGGAAAGGACCTGCCCAGCGAGGCTCCGCCCACTTTCTCTTAACGATCCTCAGCAGCACCCACTCAGCTGTGGGTAGGTCAGGGTCTCCTGGTGGACCCCTTTTCTCGTATACCTGCTGAGTAAAGTTGGTTACTAAAGCTTTTAACTCATCAAAGTATACCTTATGGTCCATCTTCGGTCCTCCTCGTTGGGCAGAGAACAAGCATTCGGTCCAGGGAAAGGTCGACCTGTAGTTAACTCATAGGGAGAGAAACCAGTGCCATTATTAACAGAAGTTCTTACAATCATTAATGCAATTGGCAAAGCATCAACCCAGTTTAATTTGGTCTGTGCACAGATTTTGCTCAATTTTTGTTTTATGTTCTGATTCATCCTTTCAATCTTGCCTTGGGACTGGGGGTGGTACACTGTCCCGAAGGCGTGCTTTAATCCTAACATTTTTTCCACAGCCTGCAGGTCTGCGTTTTTAAAATGTGTACCATTATCAGATCTGATTTTTTCGGGAAACCCATGTCTAGGAATGTAATGGTTTATCAGGAACTTTATGACTGTTTTACTGTCTTCTTTTCTTGCAGGTATGGCTTCAGGCCATCCTGTGAGGGCGTCGACACACATCAACACATATCTGTACCCCTTAATGGTTTCAATCATGTCTGTGTAATCTATGATCACTTCCTGTCCTGGTCTGAACAGGAAGGGAAATATCCCTTGTTCTGGTTTTACAGTAGGTCGGATGTTGTATTGTAAACAAACTTTACAGGTTCCTATGTGTTCAGTTATCATGTCTTTCATGTGTGGATGCCACCATTGCTGAAGATTCCTGGCCATCTGTCCGCCGCCCACATGAGCCAGACTGTGTGCTTCCTGAAAAACTAATGGTTTCAGAGTCATGGGCAGGATCCACTTTTCATTGGGTCCTGTCCACAACCCGCTTTGTTCATCCTTTTTTCCTCCCTTGTCTTTCCAAACAGATTTCTCTTCAGGAGACGCCTCATTCTGTGCTTTTGAGATTTCTACTTTACTCCAATGATTTTTAAACTGACACTCCTCTTCCACTGTCACCATCTGAACTCTTGTTAAATAGCCAGCTGCCACTTTAGCTGCTCTGTCTGCCTGCCTATTACCTTCAGCAGTATCTGACTGTGTTACATCATGACCTTTACATTTCACTACTGC
>JBBPBX010020935.1:15930-36519 GCA_038048925.1 Garcialebias charrua | reverse complement strand
AGGCAGCTCTGGGCGACAGGCAGCCCTCTGACCTGCAGGGGGCGCTGTTTGGGCTACACAGCAGAGTTGAAGACCGTCAGCGGGTCTTTCATTGTGTTGCTGATGAGCCCGGTTTGGGAGTTGGTGCTGTTCTGACTGTGCAGCCTCATCAGGGCTGCATCCTCCCTGCTGCTGACCTTCCTCACAGGTAGCTCCAACCTCAGCCTCTTCCAAAACCGGGACGTCAGCTCTTTGGACTTGTCCCCCTGCCAGCGGACCAGAACCAGAGCCACCCGGGCCCTCCTTAACTCCCTGACCCAGACCTGCCTCTGGACCGGTTTGTACTGGATCAGGATGACCCGCAGGTGTCCGCCCAGCGCCATGCCGTCGATACCGGCCTTCAGCTCCAGCAGAGCCTGGGAGCCCTGCGAGGCGTAGCCTGGACTGATGACCACCAGGAGGCGCCGGCTCCGAGCCACGAAGCTCAGAGTCTCATCTGTAATGGCTGCATGGAGAGATGGAGGGATGAGGGGATGGATGATGGAGTTTTTACACCTGTGCAGGTGAGGAAGTGATTGGGTGTGTACTCACTCCCACCAGGCAGGCTGTCTCTGTCAAAGATGCACACGGAGTACCCGAGCTCGTTCTCCAGCACGCTGCGCAGCGTGGACAGAACAAACTGCTCCTCCTCGCTGTCCCTCGCGTACGAGATGTACACGTCGTACTCCTTGTCATCTGCACGCACACACACAGTCAGGAAACATGGTGAGCTGGGTCAATGTCAATGTCAATTTTATTTATATAGCACATAGAAACAACTGAAGCCGACCAAAGTGCTGTACAGTTAAAACAGATAAAAATAACAAGAGTAAAATGCATCTAGTGCCACTAAAACATAATAAAGTTAACAACAATAAAAACTGCTCAAAATTTGTTCTCAGACTCTGCGAGGATCAAATGCCAAGTGAAACAGATGAGTCTTGAGCAAAGATTTAAAAGTCTCAACAGTCTGAGCTAACCCAACTGCTAACATTTTTTCCTCTAAAAACAGTTGCAAACATCTTTAATTAATCTCAATTAAGTTTCCATTATTCTACACCAACATACAATGAATTACAGTAGTCCAAACGAGAGGTAATAAACACGTAAATCACCTTTTCAAGGTCTCTGAAAGAGAGACAAGACTTCACCTTGGCAATGAGTGTTAGCTGGAAGAAACTGGATTTAACAGCATTTATCAGTTTGTCTAATTTAAAAGCACTATCAAAAGTAACTCCCAGATTCCTGACATTGGAGTGGCTGTGTGAAGCCAAGGGGCCAAGAACATTAAGCTTATTATGAAGCTGATGACTTCCCTTTTATTTTCATTTAGATTTATTCGACAGCATGACGTGGGGATGATGATCTGCTTCTTCACCAAGAGAAAACTCTGGAAACGTGTCTTATGAAATGTGAACACAAATGCTTGTTTTGAAAAATAAAAACGCTGATCGTATTGTCGTCAGCCTGGAGCTCACTGCAGGGGATTATGTTTGGACCCGACTAAAGTTTAGGTCTGTGCTGTCCAGTCCTGGTCCTGGAGGGCCACAGACCTGCAGGTTGTAGCGGTTTCTCTGCTCCAACACACCTGATCCGAATGAGTGACTTCTGCAGAACTTCACCTGCTGAAGAGCAGAAGAACATCTAAAACCTGCAGGAGGTGGCCCTCAGGGACTAGTACTGGGCACCACTGGTTCAAGTTAAAGACCGTGTAAAGTAAAATTAAATGTGTGTTTTGAGTTTGTAACACGGCATAAATATGTGTTATTAATCACCCATATAAATCTGACTGATTAAAATCATCGTTTACCTTATAAAATTAAGTCTCAAAAATAATGAAAAAACAATTGTGCCCTGGTCTGAAACGCTGGGGGCGTGTCAGCGCGTGGTTTCAGCGCAGTACTGCGCCCGTGTCCTGCACCCTGAAGATGTTTGCGAAGGTTAGGCTGATTGGTGACTCTAAATTGACCCTAGGTGTGAGTGAGAGAGTGGATGGTTGTTTGGTGTGAGTGAGACAGGTCCCTCTTGTAAATGAGTCCCCGTGACTCAACGAGGCTAGCCTGTATAAATAAAGGTTGAATGAATGAATGAATGAAGGCTGGCAGCCTAATTGGAGTTCTCCAGCCCTACTCATTTGAACCTCCAGAGCCAGACTCAGACTCTGAGTCAGACAGTGACCACTGTGACGGTCGGCATCGTTCTTCACAGCCTGAGCTGTGTGTGGAGAGGCAGACAGGTGCAGCAGAGATCCAGTAAACCTGCTCTGTTTTTATCTGAGTTCTGGCTGTAACAGCAGCTCCTTTTTCCAAGAGTTACGCTGTTTTTAGTGCACAAACAACTCTGGTTTTGTTTTTAAAGTTGAGGACACAACTATAATTCATAACTCCGCTGTTATGTGTTTAATAATAAGCGCTATTTTAGAAGATGAGCAGCGGACTCGCTGCACCCGGTCCGACCCGGTCACATCGCATGCGGGGTCTGTGTTGGTGATTAAAATATAGAGTAATCACGTTGATAACTAAGTATGCAATGGACCTGTCGCATTTTCTTAGCAAAAAAGGAGCTATAGCTATTGCTATCTGATGCTATCTGCGATTCGCGAGTGAACGGCTCCACCGAGGCGAAGAAGTAATTTATACGGCTGGAGCTGCAGGGGGTGGGGCTATACTTAAGAAGACCGCGTGACGAAACGCGGTCACATTTAAAACACGCCTAAAAAATCCTGAAACAGACATATCTTTATACACAGTTTGATCTATAACTCCAAAATTAATTGAGCTACAATTTTGAGACTTTTTACTCATTTACAAGATTACAATTCATCCATCCATCCATCCATTTTCTTCCGCTTATCCGGGGTCGGGTCGCGGGGGTAGCAGCCTAAGTAGGGAGGCCCAGACTTCCCTCTCCCCAGCCACTTGGAGCAGCTCCTCTGGGGGAATCCCAAGGCGTTCCCAGGCCAGCCGAGAAACATAGTCCCTCCAGCGTATCCTGGGTCTTCCTCTGGGTCTCCTCCCGGTGGGACATGCCCGGAACACCTCACCAGGGAGGCGTCCAGGAGGCATCCTAACCAGATGCCCGAGCCACCTCAACTGGCTCCTCTCGATGTGGAGAAGCAGCGGCTCTACTCCGAGTCCCTCCCGGATGACTGAGCTTCTCACCCTATCTCTAAGGGAGAGTCCAGCCACCCTGCGGAGAAAACTCATTTCAGCCGCTTGTATCCGAGATCTTGTTCTTTCGGAGATTGTTCTTTCGAAGATTACAATTATCACATATATAATGTTTATTGAAGAAAATATTGAAATTCACTTCACACGGTCTTTAAAGTTTAAACATGGCCAAACGGTAAAGGTTTTGTCTACAACTGCTTTTATTTAATAAAAGTTTATTACATGATGGTGACGTGCAGGTTTTGCACCAAGTTGGACCGTCGCTGGGACAACTGTCCTCATGTTGACACAGGGACATCCCAGGTTCTGCTTCGGTTTATCCCACAATCATGGGATACAGTACTGTATTGAACTCCTCGCAATGTTTGGCCTCAACAGGAAGTTTGTGCCAAAAAGTTGTTCAGCGTGATTCCAGGTGACATTTTTTATGTCATGTCTCTAACAAATAATAATAAAAAAAGTTAAAAAACAAAAACAACTGGACTTTTCTTCCCCCGGGAGGCTTCATCAATTCTAAAATGTAAAGTGTGTGCAGTTCCAAGCTTTACAGAACAAGAGGTCTGGTTGTGTATTTATATTCAGCTGCAGGTAAGACAGGAGCTACTCGCCCGGCACTATGGACGCTCGTTAGACTCTGTCTGGCTCACAAGACAGATGGTTGGTCTCCTGCATGAAGGTGTGGATTGGAGTGGAGCTGACCAGGAATCAGACCTAAAGCTGCATTGGAAGTTTCTGAAGTTGAAATCTGAGACATCCTCCACTGTTTAAAGCTGTTTTTTCTCGTTTGACGTAAATGTCTTCCTTCACCAACCTCTCAAACCATCTGTCTTTTCTGTCCAAAATATCATGATTAGGACTGTCATTTTATTTATTTTTAAATGCTATAGTTACGGTTGGCTTGGTTTTCCACAGTTATCCTTTAGTTTGCGGCTATAGGCTTAGACTGAGGACAAACTGCCACATTTCCTCACTCTGATGTTCACGTTAGTTCTATCAATAACAAGTTTTTCTTTGTGTTTATTTTCACAGAAACCACACATGGACCATAGAAACATCACCTGGACTATAGAAACATCACCTGGACCATATAAACCACACCAGGACCATATAAACCACACATGGACTACAGAAACATCACCTGGACCAAAGAAACATCACATGGACTATAGGAATGTCACCTGGACCACAGAAACCACACCTGGACTATAGAAACATCCCCTGGACTATAGAAACATCCCCTGGACTATAGAAACATCCCCTGGACTATAGAAACATCACCTGGACCATAGAAACCACACATGGACTATAGAAATATCACCTGGACCATAGAAACATCTCCTTGACTATAGAAACATCACCTGGACCATATAAACCACACCTGCACCATATAAAGTAAGTAAGTAAGTAAGTAAGTAAACTTTATTTATATAGCACCTTTCACAGACATTGACATCACAAAGTGCTTCACAAGCAAAAATAAAAAGAGAAAAAATACATAAAATTAATTAAAAGCCAGTCTGAATAAATACGTTTTAAGATCTTTTTTAAAAGAGTCGATAGAGTCTGAGCTGCGCAGTGACAGAGGGAGAGCGTTCCAAAGCCTCGGGGCCATCACTTGGAATGCTCTGTCTCCACGTGTTTTAAAATACGTTCTTGGTACCATCAGTAGCATTTGATTTGAAGATCTCAAAGTCCTGGTGGGACGGAGAGGCTTCAAAAGGTCCGATAAATATTTGGGAGCCTGACCATGCAATGCCCTGAAAGTTAAAACCAAAATTTTAAAATGACTCCTGAAATGCACGGGGAGCCAATGCAGGGAGGCCAGAACAGGAGTGATATGAGCTCTTCTATTGGTTCTAGTTAGCAGCCTTGCTGCAGCATTTTGCACAGACTGAAGTCGAGCTAAAGAAGATTTGTTCAGACCCATTAAAAGACTGTTACAGTAATCTAACCGAGACGAAATAAAAGCATGAACAATCATCTCCAGTTCCTTCTGTGATACAATACATCGTAATTTTGAAATGTTTCGTAGATGATAAAAACAATTTCGAACTAACAATTTACAATGACTGTCCAAAGATAAAGAACTATCAAAGACGACACCCAAATTTCTGATGTTCTTATTAACTGAAAGATTTAAAAACGTAAGATGCTGTTGGATAATTTGGATTTTATCATCAGGGGCAATGATAAGAGTCTCGGTTTTATTTGCATTTAACTGCAGATAATTGTCGTTCAGCCATGATTTGATGTCCAACAGACAGTTTCTGAGTTCAGTCAATTTATGGAACTCAGAAGTTCGAAAAGAACAGTACAGCTGGATGTCGTCAGCATACAAGTGATAAGATACATTACTGTAACGTTTCAAAATAAAACCTAAAGGGCGTAAATACAATAAAAAGAGGATCGGGCCCAAAACTGAACCTTGGGGTACCCCACAAGACAGCCGCGCAACATCAGAGTGAACATTGTTCATAAAAACAGTAAAAGACCTTTCGGATAAATAAGAAATAAACCAATTCAAAACAGTGCCTGAAATACCAAAAAACTCTCTCATTCTGTTGATCAGAACAGTGTGATCCACTGTGTCAAAGGCTGAAGACAAGTCCAATAAAACCAACACAGTGTAGTTTCCAGAATCAGCTGCCATCAACACATCATTAGAAACTTTTAATAATGCAGTTTCTGTGGAGTGAAGTTTGCGAAAACCAGACTGAAAAGAATCCATAAAGTCATCAGTCTCCAAAAAGCAGTTTAGCTGTTGTGCTACAACCTTTTCAAGGATTTTTGACAGAAGGGGAAGTTTAGAGATAGGTCTGTAGTTTTCCGGCAACGATGAATCCAAGTTTGGCTTTTTGAGTAAAGGACAGACGACAGCAGTTTTAAAGTGGTGTGGGACAGTGCCAGAATGAAGAGAAGAATTTATCATTTGTACGACACTGGGGCCAATACAGCTAAAAATGTCTTTAAAAAGAGACGTAGGGAGGACATCATGGGGGCTCGATGACAGCGTCATATGACCCAAAAGATCTGAGATGTCCTTAGTGGAAACAGGGGTAAAAAAAGACCACTTGTCAGTGGTCAGCGATAAAGGAACCAGAGGAAGGGCAGGTGAGGGACAAATATTTGCCCTGATGCTGGTAATCTTATCAATGAAATAATTTAAAAAACGATTGCAATCTGCATATGTGAGATCACGTTGAGACGAAGATGCTGGAGAGACAATGTTCTTAATCGTATCAAATAAAAATTTTGGATTCCGTCCTTTGGATTTGATGAGATTTGCAAAGTAACGAGCTCTGGCAGTCTTAAGCATCTCGTTCAAAGAGCAGATCAAGTCTTTAAGATGTAGTCTGTGAACCACCAGTCCAGTACGTTTCCACAGACGTTCAGCTTTCCGACATGCTCTCCTCAAACTAAGAATTACATTATCAGTCCAAGGACAGTTTGTACGCTGGACAGTGCTACGCTTAAAAGGTGCTATAGTGTCCAATATTTCCTTACAGTGAGTGTTAAAACAAGAAACAACTGAATCCACATTCATGATGTCACAATCTAAAGAGGCAAAATCAAACAGGGAATTAAAAGCTTCATGAGTGTGCTCAGTGATGATCCGCTTCTGGATCAAAAGGCCAGAAGGAGCAGGATCAGGACTGAACGACACATTGAAATAAATACATTTGTGATCACTTAAAAATGAATCCTCCACTCGAACATCTTCCACATCCAGGCCTAAAGAAAAAACAAGATCCAGGGTGTGGCCCCTAAAATGAGTGGAGTCACCCACATGCTGAGTAAAGTGAAATGAGTCAGTGATGGATATAAAGTCTGCTGCTGCCTTACAAGTGACATCATCAATGTGCAAATTAAAATCACCCAAAATCAGAACATTCTCCAGCTTAATAATGGAGGACAGAAAATCAGTGAATTCTGATAAAAATACACTAGCTGTGCCTGGAGGTCTATAAATTAAAATGCAGTAAAATAATTTAAAAGAGCCTACTTTAATTATTTGTAGCTCAAATGAGGAGAACGAGGCTGGATTTACAAGTCTGCAGGAAAAACAGTCCTTGAACACGGCCGCAAGACCACCACCTCTACGCGCCTCACGGGGTGTGGCAAGAAGGGCACAGTTACCTGGACAGAGTTCCCGCAGATGAACGAAATCCAAACTTCGTTGCCAAGTTTCAGTTAAAAACATATAAACCCCACATGGACTACAGAAACATCACCTGGACCACAGAAACCACACCTGGACCATAGAAACCACACTTGGACCATAGAAACCACACATGGACTATAGAAATATCACCTGGACCATAGAAACGTCTCCTGGACTATAGAAATGTCACCTGGACCACAGAAACCACACTTGGACCATATAAACCACACATGGACTACAGAAACATCACCTGGACTATAGAAACATCACCTGGACCATAGAAACCACACATGGACTATATAAATATCACCTGGACCATAGAAACATCCCCTGGACTATAGAAACATCCCCTGGACTATAGAAACATCACCTGGACCATAGAAACATCCCCTGGACTATAGAAACATCACCTGGATCATAGAAACATCCCCTGGACTATAGAAACATCACCTGGACCATAGAAACCACACATGGACTATATAAATATCACCTGGACCATAGAAACATCCCCTGGACTATAGAAACATCACCTGGACCATAGAAACATCCCCTGGACTATAGAAACATCACCTGGATCATAGAAACATCCCCTGGACTATAGAAACATCCCCTGGACTATAGAAACATCCCCTGGACTATAGAAACATCACCTGGACCATAGAAACATCACATGGACTATATAAATATCACCTGGACCATAGAAACATCCCCTGGACTATAGAAACATCCCCTGGACTATAGAAACATCACCTGGACTATAGAAACATCACCTGGACCATAGAAACATCCCCTGGACTATATAAACATCCCCTGGACTATATAAACATCCCCTGGACTATAGAAACATCTCTTGTACCATAGAAACCTGGACTATAGAAACATCACCTGGACCACATAAACTATACCTGGACCATAGAAACATCACCTGGACCACAGAAACCATACATGGACTATAGAAATATCACCTGGACCATAGAAACATCACATGGACTATAGAAATGTCACCTGGACCACAGAAACCACACCTGGACCATAGAAACCACACCTGGTCCATAGAAACTACACATGGACTACAGAAACATCACCTGGACTATATAAACATCACCTGGACCATAGAAACCACACATGTACCATAGAAACCACACCTGGACCATAGAAACCACACCTGGACCATAGAAACCACACCTGGACCATAGAAACCACACATGGACTATAGAAACGTCACCTGGACCATAGAAACCACACATGGACTATAGAAATATCACCTGGACCATAGAAACATCACCTGTACTATAGAAACATCACCTGGACCATAGAAACTACACATGGACTATAGAAACCACACCTGTACCATAGAAACCACACATGGACTGTAGAAACATCACCTGGACCATAGAAACATCACCTGGACTATAGAAACATCACCTGGACCATAGAAACATCACATGGACTATAGAAATGTCACCTGGACCACAGAAACCACACCTGGACCATAGAAACCACACCTGGTCCATAGAAACTACACATGGACTACAGAAACATCACCTGGACTATATAAACATCACCTGGACCATAGAAACCACACATGTACCATAGAAACCACACCTGGACCATAGAAACCACACATGTACCATAGAAACCACACCTGGACCATAGAAACCACACCTGGACCATAGAAACCACACCTGGACCATAGAAACCACACATGGACTATAGAAATATCACCTGGACCATAGAAACATCACCTGTACTATAGAAACATCACCTGGACCATAGAAACTACACATGGACTATAGAAACCACACCTGTACCATAGAAACCACACATGGACTGTAGAAACATCACCTGGACCATAGAAACATCACCTGGACTATAGAAACATCACCTGGACTATAGAAACATCACCTGGACTATAGAAACATCACCTGGACCATAGAAACTACACATGGACTGTAGAAATATCACCGGAACCATAGAAACATCACTGGACAATAGAAATGTCACCTGGACCACATAAACCACACCTAGACTACAGAAATGTCACCTGGACCACAGAAACCACACCTGGACCACAGAAACCACACCTGGACCATAGACAGCACACCTGGACCATAGACAGCACACCTGGACTATAGAAACATCACCTGGACTATAGAAACATCACCTGGACTATAGAAACATCACCTGGACCATAGAAACCACACCTGGACTATAGAAACATCACCTGGACCATAGAAACCACACCTGGACTATAGAAACATCCCCTGGACTATAGAAACCATACCTGGACTATAGAAACATCCCCTGGACTATAGAAACATCCCCTGGACTACAGAAACATCACCTGGACTACAGAAACATCACCTGGACCATAGAAACCACACATGGACTATAGAAATATCACCTTGCACCTGGTGATGATATATTAAATTAAATCAACATTTAACGTTTTGATTTAAAACATTTATGTGTATTTTTTTAACATAAAAAATACTGTTCATATTAACCTCTACCTGTTGATTCAAAAAACTAGACGAGGAGACGGTGAGTGACTTGGAAATTTTTCTGGACCAGTGTTTTGACAGTTTCGTGATGGGTAAGACAAAAGAAAACACCACGCCCGCACAAACATCTAAGCGCACGCGTTCAGAGAGTTCTCTGGGCGCGTCCGGGTCCCCAGAGAAGAGTTTTACAGAGATATTAGAATCGATTGATAAAAAACTATCTAGTTTGGATGCTAGACTTTTTTTAGTTGAGGTTTTGCACAAAGAATTTGAAAAACTCAGAGAATCCTTAGAGTTCAGTCAAGCCCAGGTGACGTCACTCGCTGCAGAGAACCATGCACTGCGAGGCGACGTGAAACATCTAACAGAGCAGGTGACGCGGATGTCAGGTGAAAGCAGGAAATACAAAGAGTCCATCCTGGATTTACAAAGCAGAAGCATGATAGATAATCTTGTTTTTTCTGGGATATCAGAGCGAGGGGGGGAGGGAGGACGCTGAAGCTACAATCCGTGACTTCATTGAACACCAGCTGAAACTCCCGAGCGAAAAGGTAAGATCAATCACTTTTGATCGCGTTCACAGGATTGGATCTAAAAGGTCGGATAGCTTGCGTCCACGAGCAATGGTGGTTAAATACGAGCATTATAAACAAAAAATGCAGGTTATCAGACAGGGCAGAGAACTGAGGGGGGCGAAATTTAGCGTTAATGATCAATATCCAAAAGAAACAGACAGAAGACGCGTTTTGTTCCCTATCAGAAAGAAATTTATTTCTGAAGGAGCCAAGGCTTCTGTATCTGTTGACAGGCTTTATGTTAACGGTCAGTTGTACAGGGAGCTGGACGTCACTCCGTGGCTGTATTAGATAAACAGCAGGTTAGTATATGGTTGGTTTGGCAGGTAGGTTTGGAGCAGGGCTGGTCAACGTGCGGCCCGCGGGCCAAGTCTGGCCCGCTGGTGAACTAAGTGGTCCATCAATGGGAACAATAAAAAATAAAGAAAAAATACAGTATAATAGTTTTATTCATAACAAATATATTTATTGATTAGAAGTACTGATAAATAACACATGAGCGCTTGGCTTTTTGATGATTATGGCCCGTGGGTGGTTTAGTTGAGTAGTCCTGGTTTAATGCTCGTTACACTGGAGGTGAATTAATTAGTTTTTGTAAATGAAATTTAAAGCACAGCTCGGTGTCTGCACTGGTGAAGGTAAATGTCACAGTGGTTATCGTTTGATTTTGTTGTTGTTTTTTGCTTGTTTGTTTTTGTTTTAATTTGATCTTGTTTGTCTCTTTCTTTTGACTTCTCTATATCATTTGTTAGCACACAAACACAAGGGCAGATATACACCCATGCCAGTCCACACATGTACCTCATAAAGAAACACAACCATGATGTCTATTCTAGAACAACACTTAGATTATTTCTTAATGATAAATAGTCAACCCTCAAGGATTATGTTTGTACCTGTATTTTTTTTAATCCTATTTTATTTTTTTGTGATGATGGGTGTGGTTTATCTATATTCTCACAATCACTAATATGGGCACTTTAAGTTTTGTCACATGGAATATTAATGGAGCCTAGGGCTGCAACAACGAATCGATAAAATCGTTAAAAATCGATTATTAAAAGTGTTTGCAACGAATTTCATCATCGATTCGTTGTGTCGCGCGATTATGTGTCTTTCTGCACGTCGCGGAGCCGTTTTGTTCAGCTGCAAAACAGTGTCAACGCTAGCTGACTGAATAAAGTTGAAAAAAAAAACTGCAGCGCGCCTTGAGCGGAGCGAGCAGAAGCAACAGAGCAGAGAGGAGGGGTGTGTTCCGCGGAAGTTTCAAATGGCCGAC
Organism: Garcialebias charrua; assembly: GCA_038048925.1. Lineage (NCBI taxonomy): Eukaryota > Metazoa > Chordata > Actinopteri > Cyprinodontiformes > Rivulidae > Garcialebias > Garcialebias charrua. Next base: position 24,811 of record JBBPBX010020935.1, on the reverse strand, counting down.
GCAGTAAAAGCTGTCCGACCCAAGTTGTCAAAAGTGTGGGAGCACTTCACGCTTAACAAAGTTAAAAAATGCGTAACGTGCAAGCTTTGCAAAATTGACTTGACATGGCACGGTAGCACCACGATGATGATACAGCACCTGAAACGTAAATATGTCGGCGTCATCGCTGAGGATGAAGGGAGCTCAACAGCAGGGTTGTCTGTTCTGTTTCCAAGTGAGAAAATGTAACGTGAGTCTCTCCAGTAGCTGCCTGAAGCTGCTGGTTGTTAGCTGATTCATGACAGTGATAAGAGAACGTGTGTGTTAGCAAGCTACCCGCTCTCCCCCTCGTTTTAACACCTGTGTGCGGGAGTCAACGGGGGTCATACAGGGGGAAGTCCCTAACACCACCCCCACAGAACCATTTGGACCCCAGCAGAACCAAACAGGCTGTGTCTCAATTCAGGGGCTGCATCCTCATGAGTGCGCATTTGTCGGCCGCATACGTCATTACCCCGCGCGGAGGACCGTCCCAATTCGAAGACTCCTCCTCATGCGGCCGAGGAATGCGGCCTACTTCCTGCCGAAATCGAAGGATGCATCCGTGGAACCTTCAAGACGGAGGCTATCCCAGAATTCATAGCGCCAGCAGAGATTTCGCGGGGGGGGGGGGACTTTCTGCGTGCAGGGTCGGGGCTGCTGCGTGTTGTTGAGTCATCAGCTCGTTTTGACAACAACCTCAGCGCGAATATTCATTCAACCTTTATTTAGTCATCTCAAACAACCTCAGCTCGAATATATCTCATTAAAATTTTACTACAGAAATGACTAAAAAAATGTGTTAGCTGAATATACAGTATATTAGTGTTTCTGAGTTTACTGTTTTTGAAGAACTGATTACAAATCAGATTATTTTACACGTGCGTAGCAAGGATTTTCTGAGGGGCAATCTTTTAAAACCCAGAGTGGACCTATGAAATGCAAGTTGTCCAGTAGCTCAGTTGGTTAATCAACTTGCGATTGGTGCAGAGATACTTTTCTCGAAGCTGGTTCGAATCTCACTCGGTACGGTTAAAACTTATTTTACGTTTGTCTTTTATTGGATAAAAAAAAGGAGTTTCACAAACTCCTTCCTTTTAATCTCAGTCCTCATTTTTTTATCCAATAAAAGACAAACGTAAAATAAGTTTTAACCGTACCGAGTGAGATTCGAACCAGCTTCGAGAAAAGCATCTCTGCGCCAACCGCATGTTGATTAACCAGCTGAGCTACTGGACAACTTGATTTTCGTAGGTCCACTCTGGGTTTTAACAGATCGCCCTTTATAAGCTGATTTATAATCAGTTCTTAACAAACAGTAAACTCAGAAACACTAATATATATACATGTATTCAGCTAACTAATATATTTTAGCGGCGTCCCTTCTCTTTCCACACACACCAAGCGGCACACAAGAACTTCCCACCCACTTCAAGAGAACGCCCCACCCACTTCAAGGCCGGCAAACCTGAAGGCTAGACCGTCCCATTTCAGCAGTTTCGCTCAGCCCACCCGGTCTTGTGAGTGCGTGGCCTACTCGGCCCAGCTAGGCTGGGTCCTCATGAAGACGCGGCCCCTGAATTGAGACGCAGCCACAGTGTGTGTGCGTGTGGGTGTGTTACTTTTTATTTAATTTAATTGGTAGTGTTAGAAGCAGTGTTAAAAATGTGATTTATAAATAAATCTAAAACAAAGCTGGTAATAATTAAATGATTAAGCTTCAGGTTTTAATTTGTTGGCAACGTCTGAGTGAAGACACTGCATGTATGGAAGGATGAATTGCATTTATTTATCATTTATATATTGGTCCAACAGCTCAGGAGGACATTTAAAATGCTTTATTTTTCCCACTTCATAAAAAAGTATATTTTTGTGTACATTTATTTATTTTTAAGGTATTTGACCAACATTTTTTATTTATTATTTGTCAACATTGTGCTTACTGAATAGTAAAGTAGCAACTTGTTTTTTGTCTAATTTGCTGTCATTCAAGTGTTCTATTTTTGAATAAAGAGGTTGAAAAAATAACTCATTTTGTCAATTCATCGATGAATCGAAAAAATAATCGACCGATTAATCGATTATTGAAATAATCGTTAGTTGCAGCCCTAATGGAGCCGGTAGCCAACATACAAATATAGAATCTTTGACAAGATCAAAAGATTAAAGGCAGATGTTGTGTTACTCCAAGAAATTCATAGATTACCATCAACTGTGGATGAGCTAAAATCTGCTGTTTCCTGATGTATTTTCAGCCTGCTATAATTCGAGACAGAGGGGGGTAGCAATACTAATACATAAAGAGTCAGAGAGTCAGAGTCAGTCTTTATTGTCATTTGCACCGCATGTGGTACATGTGATGAAAACGAGATTATGTACACGGGGTCCCAGTTACATCCAACAACAAATGAAAGAGAAAAACAGTAATAACATCTAGAACTAACTAAGAAAAACATCAACTAGTAATACACTAAGCCTAATATAGTTGAAATAAACAGCAGCACGAACATGAGTTTGTATGAGCAGATGGTCACAGATGAACACAGATGAACACAGCAACAAGAAAACAGATCAGCATCAGTATGATGTGATATTTTGCAGTGTTTATTTTTTATTTTATTTTTATTTATTCATGAGTCTAACAGCCTCAGGGTAGAAGCTGTTCCTCAGTCTAGTGGTTCTACACTTGATGCTCCTCAACCTCCGTCCTGAGGGGAGTGGGGCAAAGAGTGAGTGTGCTGGATGAGTGAGGTCTTTCATGATGCAGGTGGCTCTTTTCCTGCATCTGGAGGTGTAAATGTCTGTGATTGTGGGGAGACTGACTCCAACAGACTTCTGTGCAGCCTTCACCACTCTCTGCAGAGCTTTCCTCTCTTCAACTGTGCAGCCTCCATGCCACACGTTGATGCTGGAGCACAGGACGCTCTCCACTGCACACCTGTAGAACGAGGTGAGAACTGGGCTGCTCAGACCAGCACGTCTCAGCCGTCTGAGGAAGTAGAGTCTCTGATGACCTTTCTTGATCAGGCTGGTGGTGTTGTTGCTCCAGCTGAGGTTATCATTCATGTGTACACCCAAGTATTTGTAGCTGGAGACCACTTCCACTGCAGACCCACCTATTTTCAGTGGGGCATGGGTGTGTTTGTTCCTTCTGAAGTCCACAATCATCTCCTTTGTCTTCTTCACATTCATGTGAAGATTATTCTCTTTGCACCAGCTCTCCAGGTGTTCCACCTCCTGTCTGTAGCTGGACTCATCATTGTTTGTGATGCATCCCACCACCGCTGTATCATCTGCAAACTTAACAATATGACAGCCTGGAAGTGTGGCTGTACAATCATATGTGAGCAGAGTGAACAGAAGGGGGCTCAGCACACATCCCTGAGGAGAGCCAGTGCTGAGGGTTATGGTGGAGGAGGAGAAGTTGTGGATCTTCACGGACTGTGGTCTGTCTGTTAAGAAGTCTAGTACCCAGTTACAAATAGAGGGGCTTAGTCCAAGTGTAGATAGTTTGTCTATCATAAAAATGTTAACTTCACAATATTAGACAATAATAGATCCTCACGGTAGATATAGCATATTAAAATGATCCATATTCAGTCTAAAATATTGTATTGTTAGTGTATATGGGCCAAATGGACACCGCCATTTTTTTCATGATCTCTTTTCTATTCTATCAAATCACATGGACTGCGCAATGGTGATGGGAGGTGACCTTAACTTGGGTTTATATGATAAAATGGACAGGCTAAATACAGTAGGAGCTCAACGAGGCTGGCAATCCATAAATGTAGTAAAACAGTACATGAGTGATTATGGACTCTGCGATGCATGGCGTTCTCTTCACCCTGATAGCAGAGAATATTCTTTCTTTTCACATGTGAATAAATCTTATTTTCGTCTAGATTATTTCATAGTAAGCAATTCATTGCTGACTAACATTTCAGACACTAAGATACACCCTATTACTGTCAGTGATCATGCACCAGTTACAATAAATGTAGCTAATAATAAAGAAAACCCAAAAAGTATAAACTGGAGATTAAATACCTCACTGCTAAAAGACGAAGAATTTATACAATATGTTAAAAATGAATGGACGCTGTATTTGGAGTTTAATGACTTGCCAGGAACATCAGCATGTACACTCTGGGAGGCTGGGAAGACAGTTATGAGAGGAAAAATAATATCCTATTCAACAAATAAAAAGAAAAAAGAAAATAAACGTATTGAGGAATTAGAGAAATCCATAAAATTACTAGAAGGTATACAAGGAGAAGATATACAAAAAAAACTACGCAAAACAAAGTTAGAATTAAATGAATTTATTGATAAAAAGAACAAATTCTTGGTAGAAAGGCTTCGATTAGAACATTTTGAACACAGTAATAAATCAGGGAGCTTTTTAGCAAACCAACTCAAATTAAACAAAGAAAAAACATCTATATACGGTATTAAAGACACAAATGGAAATATAACTTATGATGAGGGAAAAGTAAACAGTGTTTTTAGAGATTTTTATAAAACTATATACTCCACAAATAAATCCAACAGATGAGGATATCAATCAATTCTTGGATAGAGTAACACTTCCAAAATTAAACAGTAGTCAATCATCAGACCTAGACTCACCATTAACATCAGCAGAACTCCATGAAGCAATAAAAAAAATGCCAAATAAAAAATCTCCTGGTCTAGATGGCTTTCCAGCAGAATTTTGGAATATATTGGAACCAATATTTTACAGAGTGCTATTAGAATCAGAAGAAAATGGCAGGCACATATGAATTCAGCCAACATTAGTCTCCTTTTAAAATCAGGCAAGGACCCAGTATTGCCTACAAGTTATCATCCCATCTCGCTTATTAATGTCGATGTTAAAATAATTTGTAAAGCCCTCTCTAAAAGATTAGAGAGGATAACTCCTTTCATTATTCATCCAAATCAAACTGGATTTATAAAAGGAAGACATTCGACTACAAACACTCAGATTATATAATTTAATAGAGTATTCATATAGTAAAAATATTGAAACAGCTATTTTATCTTTAGACGCAGAAAAAGCATTCGATAGAGTAAATTGGATTTTTTTTTATATGCTACCTTGATTAAATTTGGATTTGGAAAATATTTTATTAATTGGTTGAAAATACTATATAACTCACCAAAAGCATGTGTCAGGACAAATAATCAAATGTCTTCAAGCTTTTGTTTAGAGAGGGGCACAAGACAGGGATGCCCACTTTCACCAGCATTATTTGCTATGTTTATTGAACCTTTAGCAGCAGAAATAAGGCAAACTGCTGACATTAAAGGCATACAGTGTAAAAATATAGAACATAAAATTAGTCTATATGCTGACAATGTTTTATTTTTTCTTCAAAACTCAGAAAACTCTATATCTAATGTTATCAAATTAATAAACTCATTCTCACAAGTTTCTGATTATTCTATAAATTGGTCAAAATCTACAGCTCTTCCAATAAATTATGTGTTTAATACTTCTTTAAATGAAAAACTACAATCAGGTAACATTACATACTTGGGTATTAAGATTTCTCATAGATTAGAAGACTTAATAAAATTAAATCATATACCACTTTTAAAGAAAATTGAAGACGATCTTACTAGATGGAAATCTCTACCAATTTCACTTATGGGAAGAGTTGCCTCAGTAAAGATGATGGTCTTGCCGAGAATAAATTATTTATTCTCAATGATTCCAAATAAACCTTCAAATGAATGGTTTAAGTCCTTGGATTCTTTCATATCTAAATTCCTTTGGAAAAACAAAACTCCACGTATTAGCTTAAAAACACTACAGAAATCTAAAGAAACCGGAGGATTAGAACTTCCAAACTTTTATCACTACTATTTAGCAAATAGGTTAGAATATATTTCAAAGTGGCTAAATCCAAATGCACTAGATGTTACTTGGTTAGATATAGAGCAAACTTTATGTAATAATATTAGGGTTTCAGATCTGCCATTTATTAGTATTAATATAAAAAACATGTCTGCTTTAAAAGTATCAGTATTAGCTCATCTCTGACAGCATGGTGGGAATATCTGAAAATGACAAAGTCTTCACTACTCCCATGCAGACAAACACCCATCTGGAACAATCCTGACATACAGAAAGAAAATAATATGTTAAATTTCTCAGGTTGGAGACTTAAGGGAATTGAACGTCTGGAACACATATTTGATGGTGTAGACTTTATTTCATTTAATGAATTAATAATACAATATGGCATTGACAATAAATACTTTTTAGAATATCAACAAATCAAGTCTATTGTAAAAAAGAAATTTAAGCTTAATAGAGAATTCATTAAAGCTGCAGTATGTAGCTTTTTTTATGAACATATTTCTTCACTCTGTCACTACCTCCTGACAGACTGATGTTAGCCAGGTAATCTCTGAAATTTTTTTAAAAATATTGTCCCCTTGCTTCTCCAGGTGGTAAATAAGCATTTCTAAAAAGAAAAGGTGACCCGCCATTTTCCAGCCAATAAAAACAGAGTTTGTAACCAGCCAATAAAAACAGAGCTTGAATTTGAATCAGCCAATAAAAACAGAGCTTGAATTTGAAATTCAACAGACCACAAGGGGGCAGAGCCACATATGGCTCTGAGGGGGAGGGATCAGAATGCTTTGCCTGTTGAAAATATTTCTAACTGCTGCAGTTCTACAGAAACTGCATACTGAACCTTTAATGTTTATGTTTATGTTTATTAAATTTGTTCATTTTTTTACAAAAGAAACAATACAAGGCAATCTCATAATGATAGTGTACAAAATGTAAAAAAATGAAAGGTGGCAGAAAGAAGAATAAATCTTATTATATCTGCCCCTTATCTCCAACAATCAGATTAAACAACAGTAGTCAAACCATGTAAACAATAATAATCTTCAACCAACTTTTTCCAACAGTCAGGTTAAACAATAATATTCTTCAACCAACAGTACAAAATTACTAACTCTTTTTAATTTTCTAACTAACAGTACAAAATGACTAACTCTTTCTAATTTTCTAACTAATACAATACACATTACGTTATTTCACATATATTTTTTTAACACATTTGTTTTGATCATTTTTTTAAATGTAAACATTGACTTGGCATTTTTAACTACATTCTCCAAGCCATTCCATAATCTAATTCCCTGGATTGAGGTAGAACGTCCCTTCAAACTGGTTCTGAATTGTGGTTTTACAAACAACTCTGTTCCCTTAAGATTATAACAACTTTGTCTTTTAACAAAGTGCATTTGGATATTTAAAGGTAATGCATTATTTTGAGCTCTATACATAACTGATAAAATATTATAGTCTACCAAATCATGGAACTTCAATAATTTTAGTTATTAATCTTATTAATCTTAAACAACCCAAATTGTTATCTAAAATATACAAGAAATTGTCTAGAATAGATGACTCCATAATACTTCCTGTTGTAAAATGGGAGACAGATTTGTCAGTCAACTTTGACCAAAACACTTGGTCTCAAATATGTTTAAAAACATTTAAAATGACTAGAATATCTAAGTTACAATTAATACAGTATAAAGTTCTCTATAGAGTACACTATACAGGTCAGCGAATGTTTAAGATGGGATTTACATCATCCAACAATTGCTCACAGTGCACAAGTAATATACCTGATTATTATATTCACGCACTCTGGTTCTGTCCACCCGTTTAGAGGTTCTGGGTACAGGTATCAGAGTCAGAGAGTCTTTATTGTCAATTGCACCGCATGTGGTACATGTGATGAAAACGAGATTATGTACACGGGGTCCCAGTTACATCCAACAACAAATGAAAGAGAAAAACAGTAATAACATCTAGAATTAACTAAGAAAAACATCAACTAGTAATACACTAAGCCTAATATAGTGGGAATAAACAGCAGCACGAACATGAGTTTGTATGAGCAGATGGTCACAGATGAACACAGATGAACACAGCAACAAGAAAACAGATCAGCATCAGCATGATGTGATATTTTGCAGTGTTTATTTTTAATTTTATTTTTATTTATTCATGAGTCTAACAGCCTCAGGGTAGAAGCTGTTCCTCAGTCTAGTGGTTCTACACTTGATGCTCCTCAACCTCCGTCCTGAGGGGAGTGGGGCAAAGAGTGAGTGTGCTGGGTGAGTGAGGTCTTTCATGATGCAGGTGGCTCTTTTCCTGCATCTGGAGGTGTAAATGTCTGTGATGGTGGGGAGACTGACTCCAACAGACTTCTGTGCAGCCTTCACCACTCTCTGTAGAGCTTTCCTCTCTTCAACTGTGCAGCCTCCATGCCACACGTTGATGCTGGAGCACAGGACGCTCTCCACTGCACACCTGTAGAACGAGGTGAGAACTGGGCTGCTCAGACCAGCACGTCTCAGCCGTCTGAGGAAGTAGAGTCTCTGATGACCTTTCTTGATCAGGCTGGTGGTGTTGTTGCTCCAGCTGAGGTTATCATTCATGTGTACACCCAAGTATTTGTAGCTGGAGACCACTTCCACTGCAGATCCACCTATTTTCAGTGGGGCGTGGGTGTGTTTATTCCTTCTGAAGTCCACAATCATCTCCTTTGTCTTCTTCACATTCATGTGAAGATTATTCTCTTTGCACCAGCTCTCCAGGTGTTCCACCTCCTGTCTGTAGCTGGACTCATCATTGTTTGTGATGCATCCCACCACCGCTGTATCATCTGCAAACTTAACAATATGACAGCCTGGAAGTGTGGCTGTACAATCATATGTGAGCAGAGTGAACAGAAGGGGGCTCAGCACACATCCTTGAGGAGAGCCAGTGCTGAGGGTTATGGTGGAGGAGGAGAAGTTGTGGATCTTCACGGACTGT